>OX401404.1:15956631-16026631 GCA_947846245.1 Cerastoderma edule
TATGTATGTATGTATGTATGTATGTATGTATATATGTATGTATGTATGTATGTATGTATGTATGTATGTATGTATGTATGTATGTATGTATGTATGTATGTATGTATGTATGTATGTATGTATGTATGGATGGATGTATGTATGTATGTATGTATGTATGTATGTATGTATGTATGTATGTATGTATGTATGTATGGATGTATGTATGTATGTATGTATGGATGTATGGATGTATGTATGTATGTATGTATGTATGTATGTATGTATGTATGTATGTATGTATGTATGTATGTAAACGATAATTCATTACCTCTGTACTACAAATTAATCGAAATTGGTGAACATGGATCAACACTCTGCACACATGACCATAGAAAGATTTCAGAGAGACGTGCGGTGGAGTATTTGTTAGCGTTTGGAACCAGAGTCCGGTCATCCCGGGTTCGATCACCTAGGGCGGCCGTTATTTCACCGTGGAGTGTACTTTGGCAAGCCACATTTTCTAGCCAGTACTGGTAAGAAACCAGGACACATGTAGGATAATACTCAAAAATGTGCACAGTACATTAAGAAGTAGAAGAGAAGAAAATGAAGAATAAGAAGAGAATATCCCGCGTCATTTTAAAAGTGTCTTTTCCCTTCAAAACGCTGAATGCCTCTTCGACGTGGGGGAAAGTGGTCAAGAGGTGTCGGTCGCCGATCACGAGAGTTATGTGTTTGAATCCCGTGAGAAGCGGGATCTGCCTCGTGACCCTTCATCTACATTTCGCACGAGTATTGGTTATGTATCCAGGAAGCAGAATCGAGAGTGATCAATCTAAGTTGTTAGAAATTATTTCACAATGGATGAAAAATCAATAATTTTAAACTAACTTATTTTTCACACCGGGAATACAAATTTTCAGCATCTTTGAAATAAAGGAAGTGAAAGTAGTCATTTATTAAGCAACTAAAATTGTTTAAACGACCTTTTAACAAATAGAACACGGTCTAAGAGATTCACACTATAGTGCTGAGACCGACTTCATGCTTATGCAAACATATTAGGCCAGGCCAGCCGCCAAGTAAATTGACGACTGGCCTGTGATCTAACCTGTTTGCTACTCTGAGTATCCTTAATCATAAAACAGCAGATATCAAAGGTGTTGGAAAGCAGACTACACAAAAATATATTTATAAAATATCATCCAGCATTCTCAGGTTTAATAGAACAATACACGTCTGCTCCTGAAAACACCGTTGCAAGTGAATTAATCGTGACGGGATTAAACGATTAAGTTTAAATCACATACATATCATACGCTTAGAACAGTACACATTTAACTCTTCTCATGTACATAAAGTGTATACAACAGTATTGCTTCTTGATTTGCGTAAGTATCGCCTTTTGCGTTGGTTTGTTTAAGATTATTATAGCACAGAACTTCGATTCAAACTTTATTAAAATTTTCAACAATGAAGACCAGAGAGGAATTAGAAAAGGTTTGTTTATTTATTTTCTTTTAGACGTGAATTAATCATTTTAACCTCACATTTGGTTAACCATTTCTTCTATTATCACAAGCAAACAAGTCATCATTTTAAAAGGCTTGTCACAGTATTAGGCTTTTGGAACCATTGATTAAAAAGGAAAGATTGCTCTTTTTGAGTAAGTTCTCTAGCTTATATCTAGCGGTGAGAACTTTGTTGATTTCCACGTTTACGTTTTATTCTTATAAACGCCAAACGCCAACTTTTCAACATACCAAGTTGAAAGTGTTTCCAGGTGCCATTTCAAAATGTGATGTAATTGAAAAATAATCTGCTGATAGGGCAGAAAACATTGTAAGAAAAGGAGAAATTGCTCATTAGGACTGAGCAATTTCTCCTTATTCCACAATGTTTCTCAGCGTCGTCTGCAACAAACTGGTCAGAAGTCGTAATTGTTGTCTAATGGTTTACACTCTGAAACACACAACTCGTATATAAAGTTTGTCTTCAAACCATGATAAATCATTCCTTATATTAACCTTCGCTCAAATCACACACAGTTAAACTGAACTATCGCCATTAACCTTTGACTTGTCCCTTCATGTTTTCCAGACTTTCGAGAGAATCGCCAAAAACTATTCCTTCGAGGATGCCCACCTCGAACTCGCAACCGACGGACGTATGAACGCGATCATCAAGTTCGGGCGAGAGCAGTTCGGTCCTGACGAACCCATGTCCAAATCCCTACAGACGGTTTATGATGATGAGGCGGAACTCCTGCTCCGGAGCATTCTCAGCGAACACCTGTCCATCGTCCTTGTGTCCGACAAAACCGACGAGCTGATAGCAGTGCGGCTCTGCAACATCTCCACGAAGACACACAACGGAGACGTGGCGAAAAACGTGAACAATCCAAACCTGGTGAAGATCTTTAATTTCATTCATCACAGGGACGAGGCATGTAACGTATATGAGAAGTACGGCGTGGATAAACTTGTTCACTTTATCATGCTTGGCGTTGATCGAGAACACAGGCGGAAGGGAAACGCGACGAAACTGATGGACGTCGCCATGGAGTTTTATGCCGAGATCGGCTTCGATAAGGTCGTTATTAAAGCGGAGGGGACGTCCAATTACGCCAACAGAATATACGAGAAGCTAGGATTCGAGACCTTGGTCGACATGCCGTATGAGGAGTATAAAGTTGACGGGCAAGTCGTGTTTAAGGACACCGGGGAGCATAAGTCGTGTAAGATCTATGCCAAGATGGTTAGTCAATAGTGACGGAACTGCTCGGAGATGCAATCGGCTGTTCTCGGTTATTTCCGTAAAACTGAAGATGGTAAAGTTGCCGTGTATATCAAATGGGTTATAATTGAATTGTTGGTTTCTTTCGTACAAAAACATCGGAACGTTTAAATGGTATGTTTTTTTTTTTTTTTTTTTTTTTTCAGTTTATACAATTTTATTCCAAGTACAAAGTTACATAGCTTGACATTCATTTACATGTATTCATATTGATATACAATATCTTTTAGTATTAAGCCCATACACACATTCACTAACATATATCATTCATTAGGCATAAAGTACAAACAATGACATACGTTCATACAAAGGAGGAAGAAACACACATACAACACAAAAGCGTATAGACAATGTGAATATATAATACAACAAACACACACACACACACCCACACACACACACACCCACCCACACACACACACACACACACCCACACACACACACACACACCCATACTTGTAAGCACCGCCAAGTGAGGACTCACGTTTTCACACCGCCAACTGAGGACATCTTTATTAATAGGTTTTTATTTTTCATATTAACACAAAAGCATCATATATGCATGCTTAATTCGAATATGTATTTTGTTTTTGAAAAAAATAGCCCGATCATTTTTCTCAAAACACCTCCAACTGAGGACTTTTACACACTGGCAGTTAGGACCGCCTAACGAGGACTATATGTCTTTTCACATCCAACTGAGGACTTTGTAATTACCATATACAAATGACAACAGATATTAAGTTTAAACATCAATGCGAGAATACCTACACACTTTCAATTACCACGGTCGATTTCTAGCCGAGTTTAAACTCACTCTCAACAATTTTAAGTTTCTTCACGGTATCCTGTGTAATCTACCAGTGTCATGTTTGGAAAATGTGTGATGGCCAACGGTACTCACCTATAAAATAAGTAAAAGGAAGTGCTCACTATTAGAAACCAAATCCTGTCTGAGTCTAATAAAAAATGATATCCAAAGCGACCGATCGTCCGATACTCGGCTTATATATGATAGCTAGTTTATTCGATTGATCCTTTGAAGAAAGTATTTCTTTATCTATTTCCGATGTATTCTCTGGAGGAGAAAATAGCTTTCTCCTACATTGTTTCCATATTACAATTGGTTCGTTTCTTCACCAGGTAAAACTATTTTGAAAATGAAATTGATGAAAGATTTGCATTACCCATAATCTTGCGGAAACATGCAACATTCTCCCTATTGTCACCTCACCTTGATGAGTTGATACAAATCATGTCTCAAGTACACGTAAGGACAGACACAGTAGGATGAAGAAAAAAAGCAGAAACAAATTATCTGAAATAAAAAACTTAAAAATTGTCTTAAACAGTAAATTTTTATCTTTATTAACAGTATTATTGATGAGAATAAGAAAAGAAGAAAGAGATTTTTGGGGGAATATGTCCCTCACCACCTTTCAACCTCTATAAAAAAAGTTTTAGTCGATAGAACTTCTTCAAACTTGGCATACATCTAAGTCTCCACCTTTCCTACCTAAAGCAATCAAAAATTTACGTAAGGGTTAATGACATCAGACGTCACATGACGTCAAAGTTCAGGGACATATTCCCCATCATTTATTAACCCCTTACGCGAATACTCGACGATTTTGGTGATGTCTAATAGTCGATTTTAAGTACCCCTAGTATGGGGTTTAACCCAAGCATAATAAAAAATTTGGCAGGAAAAGAATAAAAATTACGATTTTGATACCCACATACATATACTATATAACTCCACTTTCAGCCCTCAACTTGGGCTTAACTATCAGACTTCACTAAAGTTAATCGTAGAAAATCAGTTTTGGTCTTAAAACTTGCCTAGTTGGACCAGAAACGCATTGTAGGCGTTTTTTAAGCGTTTGGGCCAGGTTAAGCGACCGATTTCTAAATCGCATGTAAATGTTACAAAATAAAGCAAACTACATGAAAAAAGCACCTTTGGTAAAAAAGTTATTCAATTTTTTTCAACCAAATTCGCGCTAAACGGCCAATTTTTTCCTATTTTCAAACGCTCATAAAAGCAAATTTGATGCAAATTTTCATATTATTTTTTCAGATTCTAATAAACCATTTCATAATCTCAAAATACAATATGTTTGAAACATTCCCAATCGAATCATTTAAAACATTGCGAGGGCATTGACCAACGCCTCCTCACAAAACCTAAACTTTCCAAATTTACCAAAATTCTAAAGCAAAAAATTCATAAAAAATCTAAACAACCTTTTAAAAATATGAGACTACTTCCACATTATACCTATGCATCCTGGCTATGAGGATATGTTTACATTCAGACCATTCGTCTGTCCGCCTGTCCGTGAAAATTATTTATTCAACGCAAAATCGACAAAAGTCACCATTCTCCCGCACATTTTTTCCGTTTTTCCCCCATTTTCAAAATCTTATCATACCAAAAGTACTCATCAGAATTACTTCAAAATCGCTTAAACACTTTGCAAAATTGTCTGCATTTACCACAAGTTATTTTCATTTCCGTGTCATACCTCTATCTTATGCAATTTCGTCCGTCCGTACGCACTATCACAAACAACTTAAACACGCCAAATAAACCAAGTCCAAATGCCAATAATGTCAAATAATTTAATTGCACATTTTTCAAACGCCCGTAAATCTTTTAATAGAGTAAACTTTTCTATATTGTTTTCAGAATCTTAAAGCCCATATTAGGCACTTCAAAATCGGTATATTTGAAATCTTCCCATCCAGCTTCTTAACCCATTGTGAGTCCATTTTCAACCCCTCGTTTTCACTTAACCCCCCCTCCCCCATACCACTTTTTCGTACGAAAAATCGGAATAAAACATTTGATTTTATCATTACAACCCCCGTTTCAGTCTTAGAATGTAGTCCATATATCAGAGAATCCACAACTATATCTTTTATACATCTTAGTATGTCTGTCTGACTTTAAAAACATTCCCAAAAAGGAAAAATCACAGAATTTCGGAATACACTGTATCGAAAAAACGTTCCCGCCAAAAATACCTCATCTTCAAAAGAGATAATACTCAGTAAAATAATAGATCTCAGCTTGATATAACTTTTCAACGTTAGAACAACATCTAGACAATTGTGAAAAAGTATTTTAAACATAAGCGTTAGTCGTTATCGTATGTCCGTCCACCCGTCCGTACGACCACCCAAATTCGTAATTTCAATTTCGCCCCAACCTCCTTACGGACATTCGCTTGTAGGGACAAACGAACAAACACATATCTATGTATTTTATACTATAGTACTGTCCGGGAGTTACCATAACATAATATATAAACGTTTTAGGAAAACATGCCTCATGAAGGCCTGCAACGCCTGTCAAACACACGTCAAAAACACATACTTTCCCGCCATTTTGGGCATTAATGGCCAACATATTAGGGTCACGAATAACGCCTAATACACCGCACAGACGGACGCACGCTTATGAAAATACGTTTTTATTATTGATCTTGAGTTGGGCTATTATATTAACAACGTTTCAAGTCTACATCTTACCTACTTTTCCCACAATACTTTCCCAAAATTGGTCTTTTTTAACCTATCACGCGGTATCCGGCCACGTACGGACTTTTACACACTGGCACTTAGGACCGCCTAATGAGGACTATCTGTCTTTTCACATACAACTGAGGACTTTGTAATTACTATATACAAATGACAACACATTTTGAGTTTAAACATCAATGCGAGAATACCCACACACTAACAATTACCACGGTCGATTTCTCCTCGGGTTTAAACTCACTCTCAACAATGTTCAGTTTCTTCACGGCATCCTGTGTAATCTACCAGTGTCATGTTTGGAAAATGTTTAATGGCCAACGATACTAACCTATAAGATATGTAAAAGGAAGTGTTCACTATTTGAAACCAAATCCTGTTTGAGTTTAAAAAGATAATATCCAAAGCGACCGATCGTCCGATACTCGGCTAATAAGTAATGACTTTTTGTTTTCGATTGACCCTTCGCAGTAAGTATTTCTATACCTATTTCTGATGCATTCTCTGAAGGAGCAAATAGCTTTTGTCTACATTATTTCCATATTACACTTGGTTCGTTTCTTCACCAGGTAAAATGATCCTGAAAATGAAATTGGTAAAAGATTTGCATTACCCATAATTTTACGGAAACATGCAACATTCTCCCTATTGTCACCTCACCTTGATGAGTTGATACATGTCTCAAGTACACGTAAGGACAGACACAGTAGGATGAAGAAAAAAAAAGCAGAAACAAATTATCTGAAATAAAAGACTTAAAAATTGTCTTAAACAGTAAATTCTTATCTTTATTAATAGTACTATTGATGAGAATAAGAAAGAAGAAAGAGATTTTTTGGGGAATATGTCCCTCACCACCTTTCAACATCTATAAAAAGAGTTTTAGTCGATAGATCTTCTTCAAACTTGGCATACATCTAAGTCGCCACCTTTCCTACCTATAGCAATAAAAAATTCGCTTAAGGGTTAATGACGTCAGACGTCACATGACGTCAAAGTTCAGGGACATATTCCCCATCATTTATTAACCCCTTAAGCGAATACTCGACGATTTTGGTCATGTCTAATAGTCGATTTTAAGTACCCCTAGTATGGGTTTTAACCCCAGCATAATAAAAAAATTGGCAGGAAAAGAATAAAAATTACGATCTTGATACCCAAATACATATACTATATAACTCCACTTTCAGCCTTCAACTTGGGTTTAACTAACACACTTCACTAAAGTTAATCGTAGAAAATCAGTTTTGCTCTTAAAACTTGCCTAGTTGGGCCAGAAACGAATTGTAGGCGTTTTTTAAGCGTTTGGGCCAGGTTAAGCGACCGATTTCTAAATTAAATTTAAAATAAAAAATGGGAATATGTTCCTGAGGTGACTTTCCTTTTTAAACCCTTCTAAAATCATATTTTCTTCGGGTTTTCGTAATTTTAAGATAAACACATGTAAATGCTACAAAATAAAAGCAAACTACATGAAAAAAGCAGCTTTAGTAAATAAGTTATTCAAATTTTCAAAATTGATCATTTTTTACCTATCACGCGCTATCCGGCCACGTACGGACGCCTGAGCGGACAGACGAACGATTGAAAAACTACAATCTTTGCATATAATCATTCACAAAGGGCCATACCATAATTCTATTAATCAATTATAGGAAAACAAGCCCATTATTTTGCTACACATTCTACCAAACTTAACATAAAAAATCCTGTATTTCTGGCAAAGGGATACACGCAAAATCGCTTCTATTGCTCAATTCATACAGACGGACAAACATATCGCAATTATTTAAACATATTCTCATAGTTATTATATCACGCTTACAAGAAGTAAATGTTTCTAGTCAATATCTTTTTCTACTTTTCTCACAATAGTTTCCAAAAAATAGTTTTCACAAATACAACCACACAACTCCTCGCATGGACACCCGTATGGACAGACGAACACTCTCAAAACTCTTGTTCTTACATACTCTTGTCGGGTAAGGCATAAACTAAAATAATATATAAACGTTGTAACAAAACAAGCTCTATATAGCCCAGGAGAGCGTCTCAAAGTTCCACGGAAAATTACTCATTTTTCAACATTCTGACCTGTCTGCTATAATGCTCAATACACACAGACGGAGAAGCACATCTTCACTATAATCCATTCACATTTAAACAATGTTTTAACCAAACGATATAAAAAGGTTTTAGTTAAAGTTATTTCTACTTTCCTTACAATAAACGTCTCAAACTTTGTCAAAATCACAAAAACAAGCCATTGCTCACAAACCCAGGATCCAACCACCGGCTCAATAGGCTTTAATTGTACCCATGTCATGTACCTACAACATACATCAGGATTAGACATCAGTCTCATCAGATGCACTTTCTGCTGTCTCCTCAAATTCAACCAACGTCTATTTTCCGTCAATTTCAGACCCAGGTTTGAACCCCCAATGGCGCTTAGTCAATGCACGTATCAAAAAAGTATTTACATGTACATGTACACAAAACCCAAGTCTAGAAAAAAAGTAGTGTTCGTAAGTAGCAGCTGACGATAATTCACCGCTGAATATTGCTAAAAATTCTCATTTATAACCTCTTTTCATAACGGTCTTGGGTCCGAAACCTAGCCATTGCTCAGCGACTAAGGATCCGATTTTCACTATTTGGGATAGACTTATTCGTAGGACATGTACCTAAAAGATATACCAACATCACATATCTATCTCATCCAATGCGGGCTTAAACGCCTCAAAACCGTATCCAAGTGCTCTAAGAATCCAACATTCAACACTCATAAAAACAGTTTTCCGACCCAAGTTCGAAACCGTGCTGACCCCTAGCCAATGCTCGTATCGAAACAAATGTTATCTTATTTTTGTCATAGCGTCTTCAGGTATAATAATATATAAGTTTGATGTAAAGGAATAATGTACTTCTCGAGAAAATTGCCACCAAAGATATCCTTATACTCGCATACGGAAGGATTCCCACTCTAAAAGTTAAGTCCAAAGATAGCCATTGCTCCAATTTTGAGGCCCTGTTGCCTGGTCTATCAGGCTTCGAACCTCGCCAAAAGCTCTTGTCACTACCTTGCCATGCCATCTCCATAAAAAGTCGAAAAATGGATAGTCTTAGTGATCGTACGGCTCACATTATCTTCAAACTGGAAGCTCCAAATTACAAGAAATGAAATACTTCGATAACCTAAAGGTTCCATAAATTGACCAAGGTTCGAACACTCGCCAGCCTCTAGCAAATGCTCGCATCCGGCATCGGATGGTCTCGTTTTATAGATATGTTCTTCACCTAAAGGAATACATTAGTTTTAGACAATAAATCGTTTTAGATAATGGAGAAATTCACCAAAAACGGATCCTACAAATAATGCCAATGTAATCGTACGACAACGTCTATACGTTCTGTTCCGTTTTGTCGGTGCGTGTTTTAGACATGACCGCTGAAACTTGTAAAGTTAATCCGCTTATCCTTTAAGTCAAGGACTCATGCAGGATATGTTTCACACTGCAAGCCCATATTGTAATTTCTTTTCTTTTTTACATTCATTGTACCTTGCAATCTAGTCCAAACTACTTAGACGATGGGGTTTGCGATAAAAACTTTTTTTGCCCTGCATTCGGATGAACCTATTAACGGATAAATGCTTGTAATGTTTACTAGATTTTTTCGGGAACTAAGTCCCTGTGAAATTTCGAACCCCTATAAGAAATGTAATACATAACATATCTAAATGATATATTGTGTGAGGTGGGATCTATCAATCTACCATAAAGCACGAACACGCAGTTTATGGTTAATAAGGTAATAAGGTCGGGTGTAAGACCCTGAATGTTTCACGGACAAATTCTCAGTTAATTCTCCGTAGATATTTACGCCCCTCTGATTTTCTTCCTTCTTTTTTTGTTTGGAATGGCTAATCTTTGGCTTTGTCATGCCTAAGGTATGATCTATAACCTCAGCTTTGCATGTTAACAAAACAGGGGGAAAAGTAACTATTGTGGGTACCTAACCGTGGTACCTAGTTACACAATTACCCCTTTCTGTGACCTCAATTTGGGCTTATGTGCCAAGCTCTTCGAAATTAATACACAGACACTCGTTTTCGGCCTTAAAAGCTGTTCAGCAAGGATTTGAACATATGAAGGGTAGTTTGTAATCATTTGAATAAAGAAATTGTCTTCAGAAACCATTTTCTATATCCGATGTAACATGTTAATTACGTTTGCGTTCTAGGACGATTCTCATATACTTTACAATAATCATTTTATCAAAATTATTGTGAAAATTACCACTATCATTTTAGATTCAAATAGTCTTTCTCCTAATCTAAAGAATAATATGATGAAACGTTCTTATCAAAAATGTTTAACACACTGCAACTCGAACATCCAATCTTTGGTCCACAGTCAAAATAGCCCAAAAAACTTTGAAAGTCGGCTCGGATAAAATACTCATTTTCCTGTTCTGTAGACTAAAACTAGTCTAAATCTACTACCATAGATTTAGGTAGCCTGGGGCCCTGGCCCATGCACACCCACATATGTCATTGGGGGTATACGGACGGGTCAGGCCCAAGAATAAGATTTAGGCTGCTGATATATGCTATATATTATCTCGTCCGTCGGCCTTTTTTCTTTTTTGTTTTACTATTTTCAAAATGTTCCCTAAACAGCAATACTTCAGATATCGACTTAAAGTGTACGTTAATAACACATAGGCGTAGGAGCGTTTTCAACATTAAATGAATAAAAAGAAAGCGAATGAAAATGTGTATCTAAGTTCAGACAAAATAACCAAAAGAAAAAGAAAATAGGATTGGCCAAGTCTCGATCTCACGCGGAAAGCATATAGAATTGATACTAACTAAAAATGACAGCCACCATGCTGTCACAGCAACGATTTCGTCTACAATTCCGAACAAAAAATGAGTTTATATTTAAATACAATATAGGGTCTGACTGCTTAGAGTACGTTTTGCATCACTGTTTTCGTTAGTCGAAACTACTTTCCGTAAATAAAGCACAAAATACACTTTTACATTAATTCTGCTGTTAAATTTCATTTCTGTCATTTTTTCTTTCCAAAAATCTTCATCTTCCATTTTAGAATATATACATGTATATATGAGTATAATTTTCATGTCTGTTACCTATCTCATGTGTTTGCTCGTATGTGTAATAAAAAACAGTCTCAAACATTGAGTGCGGTTTCTTTCATAAGTTTTGCCTATGTTTGAATAGCCGTAAAATTAAAAGTAATTCAATCTTTACTACTATATTCTATAGATTTTGATAGCTCATTTTAAGGGTTTGAATTACACCATGTTTAAAATATTCCCATCGAAAGCCTAAACCCATTGCGTTTCGAACTTCTAACCCCTCATCTGGGCTTGAAATACGCGAAATGCCGGTAATCAGTACGTAAAATATAAAGGAAATAGTTATTTCTTTTCCATTTAACCCTTGTTTTGGTCTAGTAAGTAAAACCGGATACTTTAATGTCTGTCTGTCTGTCTGTCTGTCTGTCTGTCTGTCTGTCTGTCTGTCTGTCTGTCTGTCTGTCTGTCTGTCTGTCTGTCTGTCTGTCTGTCTGTCTGTCTGTCTGTCTGTCTGTCTGTCTGTCTGTCTGTCTGTCTGTCTGTCTGTCTGTCTGTCTGTCTGTCTGTCTGTCTGTCTGTCTGTCTGTCTGTCTGTCTGTCTGTCTGTCTGTCTGTCTGTCTGTCTGTCTGTCTGTCTGTCTGTCTGTCTGTCTGTCTGTCTGTCTGTCTGTCTGTCTGTCTGTCTGTCTGTCTGTCTGTCTGTCTGTCTGTCTGTCTGTCTGTCTGTCTGTCTGTCTGTCTGTGTCGTCTGTCTGTCTGTCTGTCTGTCTGTCTGTCTGTCTGTCTGTCTGTCTGTCTGTCTGTCTGTCTGTCTGTCCGTCCGTTCGTCTGACCGTTCGTCTGACCGTTCGTCTGTCCGTCCGTTACGTATGAGAAAAGATTTTGCATTTCTAAATTTATTGTGAAAAAAGAGGCCTCTGAAAGTCAGAAAGTAAATCTCAATTATTTCCTTTTTAAAGTACTTCTCTTACACACTGAGCATTTTCACAGCCAAATGAAGACTTTTAGATTGTTCAATACCATTTGAGGACTGTTACACACTGACAATATTCACAGCCATTTGAGGAGAATTTCGATTTTTCCACATCTAATTCGAAGACTCCCACACTGGCAATTACTTCAGTCAACTTGTTTAAGCAATGCTTTGCACCGATTTCAACCAATAAAGAAGCCAACCCGGTTGGAATTCATTACAAGGGTCGTGCACAAGAACAAACATGAACAAACAACTCACAGATGTAAAAATAAAACTGATTTTTATTATTTCATCAAATTTCATAAAGATGAGAACACATAATAGTGAAAGTTGAAAAACTTTCATTTTGCTAACAGTCATTATAACAAAATAACAATTTAATAATTTGAAACAGGAATTCCCATTTAAACTGAAAATTAAAACAAAAGAGGGTCTCAAGTTTGAACACCAATTTAGCTAAATTCTTTAGATGATTAATGAATCCACTGAAACATGTTTTACTTATTTCTCATTCATAAATACGTCTCACAATGGATACAGCATTTGTTGGCTTGGAAGAATAAATAAAGATATACTTTTTGTCAAAATGTTTCGAAAAATCAAAGGAGTATGATCATTTCTTCAAAAATGGTTATATTGATTATTTTTATATGATAAATGTGTATTTGTTAGGTGAGATATTCGTCCGTCTGTCTGTTTGTTTGTCTGTCTTTTCTGTGTTCTCCTTTTAGCTCTAATTGTATGCCTCTCTGTCTGTCCCCTTCCCCGCCCTCTTGCTCTCTATAAAATTTAATAATTATTTCATGGATTAGCACAATTTGTTGAATATGTCCCTCACCATTTTCTAACCTACATAAATTTTAATTACTCTCCAGATCTTACTGAAACTTGGCAGGTATCTAACTTCTTAGCTCATGATTGAAATCGGACATTCAGCTAAAGGTTTATGACGTCCGACATCAGGTGACGTCAACGTTGAGGGACATAATCAATTTCGTTTATTACCCTCCCGCGAATTTGTGATATTCTTTTTTCTATATGTAAGGGTCACTTTTTTATACCATTACTATAGACCACAGCCTAGTAAGGATATAAAATATATTCTGCTAAAGGAATACATTAAGTTAAGTGAATAAACCTCATGAATATTGATTATATAGGCAGAAAACTGATCCTCCTGTATCCTTCTCCAAGTACGTACCAACTCTGAAATTGTTTCCTTATCTGTTTTAGTATGAGACCTTCTTTAGATCGATGTAGGAACCAGATGCATTGATCTTAATTAATGCAGTTTTCAATAACATGTAGGTATGTGTACCTGCTCAAAGCTCAGTGTGTCATCTATACCTTGAACAGAGTGTGAAAAATGTATAACTATCCACAGCACAGGCCTTTTTCCTAATTCTATTCATGAGCATGTTTCTACATTGAAGCTTTGACTAGAATACATGTGTCAGAATAAAAACGAATAATCATCAATTTCTCTTTTTGTTCACAAAGTTTTGAGGAACCCACAAAGTATATATTCAGTTTTCAGAAATGATTTATCAAGCATTTTATTAGATAATTCCTTGTTTTTATTTTTCATCTTCTATTAACACCAACATCCTTTTTTACAAGTATAATTAAAAAGCCTAGAGAAACAGACATCATTTGGAATCAATATTTTGATTAAAAAAATGATAAGAATATGAGTGAAGCCCCACTCTTGAAATGAGCAAAATGATGTTATATATAACACTTGATGCTGAAATCCTGACAAAATATCTGTATCATCAGCTGCTACTTAAAAAGTTTCTAGGTGATGCTAACTCCAGCTAATGTTGTCCATAGGGTAAAAAAGTCATTTCAGGGACATAAACAACACAAGAGGGACATACCAACAACTTGAGGGGCATAACAAATAATGTTAATCTTATTAGTAAATGAATTAATCCTTTGTAAACAAATGTTCATTTACATTATGGCTTTCTTGGAATTAATCAATACTAGTCAAGAGTGTTAAAGTGTCTTGCCAAAGTACACTCTTATGAATACAGAGGCTCCAGTCCTACTGCCTATTTTGCAATTCAACTTCTGCTAACTTTAAAAGCTTTATTTAAAACCCTAGTGCTATATGTTCAAGATTTGAATAAACTGTTATCTTTCAAAATGAACAAACACTAAGTCCAGTAAAAGAAAGCATTTCTTCTTTTGCCAAGGGTTGAACTTGGATCTCTCTCTGCACGCAGAGAGCGTTCTTTTATTGAACTACAAAAGTAAAGAGCAATCTATTGTAACTGGTCTATAATATATGTTAATGGCTTTAATATATATAAAAACATAACTTTAAGTAAACTTGTTAGATATGGCTGGCAGACATACCTCAACCAAGGACATTCTTAAAGCTCACCTTGAGCACTTATGCTACAGAGAGCCAAAAGTCATGCTATTATTTTTTTTTTGAAAAACTAAAGGCATGCAACTGAGAAGTCTTACGCAATGAAAGTCCAGTAAAAGAAAGCATTTCTTCTTTTGCCAAGGTTTGAACTTGGATCTCTCTCTGCATGCAGAGAGCGTTCTCTTATTGAACTACAAAAGTAAAGAGCAATCTATTGTAACTGGTCTATAATATATGTTAATGGCTTTAATATATATAAAAAACATAACTTTAAGTAAACTTGTTAGATATGGCTGGCAGACATACCTCAACCAAGGACATTCTTAAAGCTCACCTTGAGCACTTATGCTACAGAGAGCCAAAAGTCATGCTATTATTTTTTTTTTGAAAAACAAAAAGCATGCAACTGAGAAGTCTTACACAATGACAATTAACACGGGCATATGAGGACTAAGAATGTTCAACTCAAACTGAGAATTAGCGTGCAGTCAAATTAGGACATAAGATGTTCCTGAGAACGTCTCAACATTATAATTTCAAAAGCTCAATGCATAACTATATATTATTATAAGTCCTTCACTTCTTATTCATTTTAAATCAATTGTGACAAAAGCTAGAAACTCATTAAATTCACTCTCAATGCCTGCTTCCTGGATATTCAACAATACTTACGCTGAAATTTAGGCTAGTCCTGACATTTTCACCATGAAGCGGGAATCAAACACAACCTTTCGAAGTTGGTTCCAGAAGCTGATGCCCTACTTCTGCACACCATGGCCCAGTACCCTTAGTCCTTCGCAAGTGTGAAGCACTTACTGTGGTCTCGCATCAAACCCTCAATGTTAACACACAGAAAATTACCACAGTCAAATAAAGACCAAGATACATCACCTCAAAAATGAGAATGTTTAAACACTGAAAATTATCACAAATAAATGAGGACATAATTCCAATTTTTACATCATTGAGAGGACCCCTAAATGCTGGGAATTACTACCTGAAACTGCAGCAAGTCACTTTCTTTTAAAGGTGTTTTAGCCACTTTCAACATTTATCAACCAAAGTGTTTCCTAGGAGATTGTTTTAATCAGCTTTCCAAAGATAGGTTGGTGTAACATAATGATAAAAAGGAACTTTTGGATTGAAAATGTGGCTTTTGGTTCCACATATAGTTCTTCAATTTATATCTATAGTCAAAATGAATTTTTATATAAACATTTCGTAGCAATATATATATATATATTGGAAAGCAACTATACAATACATACACGGATATCCGTTTTAAGTTCCTGTGTGTGTTTCAACAATAATTAAAGTGAATCACTGATAAACTGATCTAGGTTAAGAGGGAAATAAAACGCTCGCAACCATATTCAACTCGTCTTTTATTTAATACCGAAAATGTGAACTTAAAAGAATGTGAGCAAATCTGTGAAGCACTTACAGTTTTTTTTCTTCTGTAAATAATAAATTGGTATACTAATATTATATAATGAGGGAAGAATATTATTGATTAAGACTTATCATCTAACTATAGTTCGAACTACCTAGTGTTTGGTCTATATAATCAAAAGCCCAATGCAACATTTCAATCACCTGCTTGTAGTGGAAGAGAGTGATTAATTATATTAGATATTGGTTAAATTAGAAATCAAATGGAGGCGCAGTTAATACCATTATATTCACTCAAGAAAGATTTGAGTATATGCTGTTTCAACATGTTTTTATTATGCAAGAGTATAGCATCAATAGAATAAAACAGCATGGAATAAGAAGCTAGAATGAGAGGGGCCCAAATAGAAAAAGAGGGATCACCAGAATAGGGGGGGGGGGGGTTATTAAAAAGAGATAGAGAAAGGCGATACATACCGTGAAAGACAGAGACAAATGGTGAGACAAACAGACAGATGTATAACAGTTACTAAGTTTGGAAGAATATATTGAAAAAAAACTGGTTAGGAAATACCAGGAGTATTTTTTTTTTCAAATGTCTTTTTATAAGTGCACTTAGCCAACCGATGTTCATACATGTGTGTTTCAACAAACATAGGAGTGAATCACTGATAAACAGATTAAAAAAAACTAATTAACTTTTAAGGCATTCTTTTCATTGGTATTCATAATATTAAGGCAAAAAAAAAGAAAAATAAAGAGATTTGGTTGCTTGATCATTGATGGTTTTCGAACAATGACTGAACATGAAATGTGTGATAACTGCATGTACAGTGACTTGACACCTCTTCAGGCATTTGCTTCGCAAATTTTACTTGTTTACAAGTGAAGGAGTAAATATTGCCACACGTCTTTCTGTTTAACACCGATAATGTATACATGTGCAAATGCAGAAGTGACTAGTCCATGTTGTGTAAGTCTAGTACATTTAAAAACAGTGTATGTCTCACTCTGAATGCAACAAACTCTTTCAAATTTTTCCTTTTAAACCCAGAACTCTCCCTTTGCGATTTTTGCTCCTAACTCTAAAAAGAGGTTTTTGATGGAGTGCGCCTTACAGAGAAAATCACACCTAACCCTTTCCCAAACAACAAATTTTCGACTGTCCCAAATTGAAAGAGTTTGCCGACGACATTTCAAAATGTGATGAAATTGGATATAATAATCTTCTGATTGGACAAAAAACATTGTGGGAAAATGAAAAATTGCTCGTCACGAGCAATTTCTCCTTTTCATACAGTGTTTTCTAAAGTCTTCTGCAAAAAAGTGGTCAAATGTCGTTATTGTTCGGGAAAGGGTTAAGAATTGTTTATGAAACAGATCCCAACATTGCAATGACCAACATGATAATGACTGAAATACTGTTAAAACGCATAAAACCTCATTACAATTACAAAATATTTGTTATGAGTTAGGCATACCAATAAGATTTGAATATTGTTTATGCAATATAAAACTTTGACACCTGATTGAGAATGAGGTGATATCAAAATAAAGGTTTAAAAGAGTGATAATGTACTGGATCTTATTTTTGAAGTGTTTACTTACTGTGTTATTTCTCAGGTAGTCATGTTGTTGTCAAAGCTTTATATTTGCCTAGCCACTGAGTTATTCTGTTATAAACCATAAATTTAATTAAAACACTCATAGTCTCTTCCAGTACATATACATGTCCCTCTTTTTCAGAATTCCTCTTCTGTCTTGAGTACAATTTAATAAAAACATGGAAATTCCTGAAATGAGTTTCCTTAGTGTAAGAAAAGTATGATTAACATTATCATATTTGCAATAGTATAATGTGTGGGAACCATGGTCCAGTGGTAGGGCATCGCCTTCAAGGTCGAAGGGTCCCAGGTTCGAATCCTGGCTGGATCATTGGAATTTTCCTGGGCAAACAATCGTATCCCTTGTTGCTCTTCTCCACCCAGATGGGTACATGTGAGGGAATATACAAATATGCTGTGACTGCATTTGTGCCATATGTAAACAGTCAGTTTATCACAAAGTGATCGGGAGGGAATACTTAAAGTCACCTGAAATAATATGCCTCTTCATCAGAATCTACCTCTTCTGGTTTAGTAGCTGACTCAATAGTGAGTGTTAAACTACGGCGTGACAGTGTTGCCTAGCATAGATATGAGACTATTATGGTAGTATAAACCCTACAGCTACTTTTTTCTTATAAATGGAATTTGCTTTTGATTGAATAGGATTGGAGTGTGTCACTGTCTAAACAGCATTTCAGGATAAACAGATATCTGCCCCCTTTTCGGTATGTTTGCAACTAACAATAAACTACCAGTTTGACAAACTTGTAGTTTTGAAACAACTTACATTAATGATGAGGAAAAGAAATGATGTCAGGTAACCCTTACAGAAGAAAAGAGGAAAAGTCGACCAAGTGTAGAGCTCCAAACTGCAACTACCTAAACACTAGAATGGCCCTTAACAATCAAGTAGCTGGTGTTGCTATACACATTATGAACGTGATCTCTTGTTTTGGAATCATGGTCTCAACAGTTTGATAGGTGTTATAGGTAATGGTTAACCTGTCAAGTCGTCAAATGACCAACTCGTCAAAATTAATCTATATAACAATCCAAGCTTGGGCAACACATATTTCTTGATAAGTACTTGTTAATCCAGTGAAGGAAAAGGGTCGAGAATGAGCCATGTATATTTGTGAAACAAAGGAAGAACACAGAAATTCTTTGTTGAAATATTTGTTGACTGTTTCCATTCCTGACATGTTGATTTGCTTATGTGTGTAACACTTTTTCGGTGCTCCATTTTAACTTTCATCCAACAATTTTATGTCTTTGACAAGTTTTGTTTCAAGAAGCTATCTTTGATTTCAATAAATGGTATACTGCGAAAATGTGTGATAAACATCAATACGTCGCGAAAATACATGACAATATAAATAAACCCTTCAAATACTCGATATTAACAATACAAAAAAATAGATAAGCTTTCATAATAACTAAAGATGTAAAATGGAACCGCTACTTACATCATTATTTAAATATATCCAGTAAATCACTCGCATATTTAAGATGAAAACTCGAGTTGAATTTCACACCGCGCTCTTACACCTCCAATTGAAGACCCGGAGTGGGTAAGGTGAAAATGGCGAAATCATGTCGATTTATTTTTCACGACGCACTCGTCTCACACTCGCTAATAGAAACCGCCTACTGAAGACCACCTTATTTTATGAGTTTATTATATGTTTTAGCAAAAAATAAGGCATTTGAGACATATTTATTTTTTTGCCAACTGGGGACGTCCTCAGTTGGCGGTATAGTCCTCAGTTGTTGGTCTAATTACGGAAAAAAGTCCTCAGTTGGCGGTGCTTACACACTCACACACACACACCCACCCACCCACACACAGACACACAGACACCCACACACCCACCCCCCCACCCCCACACACACACACCCCTCACATACGGTCAACACCCCTAGCTCATATTCGAGTGCCGTGTATCTACTTGTATTAAATTATCATTTATTTTTGTACGTTTAAATGGTATGTGTCCATTTTCAGCAATCACGGAATGTGAGCATATGCCAGCAATTTACCAAATTTCTCATCAATAGATTCTAGTTTACGTGTTATGGAAATACAGTGTAAAGTGCGATTCATATTCATATCATGGACAAGAAACATGTAGTTGTTGAATCATAATTACTAATTTACCTATATATTCTATTCTATTCCTATTAATTTAGTTATTATTTATCCAAAAAGGGAAAACGACTCTATGTGTAATTTTTAATCTATGTTTGATGAGTTGTCTCCCTTTCAATGTGCATTATCTTTATAGTAGAAACAACTATTCAGGAGACAGAATGTAATCAGTGAGATCTTTTATCTTTAACAATTTTTCATACTGGGCTTGTTGACTAATCCATATTGAAGAATTTAACGACGGACAATAAGAAACAGCATACACAAACTACATTTGTTTTGAGTAGCATTTCGGCTACTCAGTTCCATAGCTGGAACATTGCTTTTAATTGTAAATATGGGCTTTTAATCCTGACCGTCACACCGTAGTATAACGCTCTCTATTGAGTCAAATACTTAACCGGAAGAGGAAGAAGAAGAAAAACACAGATAGGTTCATCAACCATTTGTATAAAAGTAAAATAATATTGAAAACGGCTTTAAACTCATCGACCGACATGTAGACACTTTAGTACCGGTTTACTTTTTCATTTATATTGGCTATTGCTTTATTCCATATCAGCCGAGAGCATTCAAGTGAACAAAGAGCGCATTAGAAAATAGCACGATCATAATATATAAACAGCTGACATGCTTTAAAGGCACATCAAAGAAGATAAGTACAAATAAATTACTGAAAAAATATATGGAGTTTTTTTTATTATGTTTATAAAAGTCATGAGAATTAATTTACAAATGCATTTAGACCCTATTAAAAAGATTCCTTTAAGATAAGTTATTTTGTGCTTGAAATATGGTTGTCTCCAATACAATTATGTTTGTCAACAACCTGTTTGTTTACATATTCAAAATAAAGAATTCTGATTGGTCGATTCAAATGTTTGTGTATCAACTGTCAAGGTCAGAGGTGAAGAATGAGGCAATTTGACTTATTAAACTTGCTAATCTAGGTTATTTCTGGTAGACTTTCACGTTCAAGTTTTGCTGATGTTTTTTTTGGTGATAACTAACTTAATCTGATCAAAAGTTTACCAAACAAAATAGTTTGATATAGCATTAATCTCCTTTTATGTGCCTTTGAACCGTTCTCGATGTTCAACCTCGCTGTATTTTTATCAACTACTATCGTATTACCCATTTTTGAGACACTCTACTGTACGTTTCAATACCGGTATTTTACCTCTTAATGGTTGTGATTCGATGAACCATTTACAGAATATGGAGTGATTTGACCTGTTTGTTGCTGACGATGCTGAAAACATTGTGGGAATATGAGAAATTGCTCGTCTCCTTTTCCAACTATGTTTTCTGTCCCAGCAGAAGATAGTTTTCCAATTTCATCACATTTTGAAATGTCGTCTGCAAACCTTTTCAATTTGGGACAGTCGAACATTTGGTATTTAGTAAAGGGTTAAACGATCTTATTTGAGATAATGAGATACGTTATAGATGCGATTTATAAATAAGGATAGTTTTCATGGTTCCCGTATAAAGCATCTGCAATAAAAGTTTGAAGAAGGTGGCAATCGTTCTACCACCATGATCTCATAGTATTGTTACCTTTTGTTGTCCTCTATGCATGAATGATTATGAATGACGCGGTATATTTAATACCCGACAGTCTTCCGAACACAGTCGAGACCATTCGACAAAGTCCGTCTCGATTGATCTTTTTTCAATTGCAAAATACCAAAACGAAATAAAGTAGGGATGGGAACGAATAGTGAAATCACTATTCGAATATTCGACTAGAACTATTCGAATATATTCGAATATTCGATTTTAGAATTCGTTTTGATGTCCGAATGTCTGCATGTCCGAATACTAGCCGATATCTGTATCCAGGTCGCCTTCGACTTGCCGGCAGAACGAGTAAAGTAATTCCAGACACGTGATGGAGACATTGTGATGTTTATCGAATAGATGTAGAAATTAGAATGAAGATAAGTTTGACAAATTATTCTGAAGAAAAATATGCTTTCTAACACATTATTTGATTGGTCTTCGTGCATATGCAATCATGATTACGATTGGTTATTGAAAGAGTAATTGTTTAATTTCACGACAAACAAGTTACGTGATTGGTTGACACTGACAATTGTCAATTAGCGTGAATGACTTGTTTTGGATAATAAGGAGCAAGTGCAGATCATTAAGGTGTTAGATTTAGCGGCTTAAAATGGACTATTTTCACACTTAGGAATTAATCGTTTTGCAAACTGTCAAAAGAAGTGGTAATTTGTCACAGGGGTTTTACTGTGTGACATACGTTGTAAAAACATCGTAACTGCACCTGGGAGTTAGGTACGTTCTTCGATATTTGGGATCGGTTAAGAGGAAGAAAATGAAAATAAAACAACATTATTTTTTAATAAAATTTATGGTAAACATACAGTAATATGGGTTCATTAAAATCGAATATTCGAATACTATTTTGCTATTCGAATATTCGACCCGCTATTCGAATATTCGAATATTCGTTCCCATCCCTAAAATAAAGTTATACTGGTGGACTGTTGTTCACTACTGTATTGGTTTCTATAGTTTTCAACAGATTGAATTGAGGTATGGGTAATGTTTCATACATTGTAATTTGTAACCCTACAACACCAAAAACACAATTAAACACATCCAATTACAATGTATATAACAGCGTTCATTCTCTCTACAGTGACCGCCTCATAAACCACGTGGTCGAACATTACAGACGGCTATTTTTAGATACTCAGTATAGTGTGTAATACATGCTAATCAGGCAGGTCAACAGACGGCGAACGTGGTGACCAATACGTTTACGTATTGCATGTAAAGTGAAACCAGGTTACTGACTTACAGAATGCCAATGGTTCTATCTGGCTTGAACAGCCCTTATGGGCTGTTGAGTATGGGGGTCTTCCTTCATAAATAAGAGTCGGGCATCGCTACATAACTGAAATACTGTTTACACTATATAAGTCCTTACTATGGAACCTTTATCATACTCAACGCATGCTTATTAATCATTCACAAACAAACACAATGTTTCCCTTGAGTATCACAGATGAAGTCAATTTTGCAAACGTACTTCAAACAGACCCTCTACCCTTTATTTCAAGGCGTCGACGTTGTGTCGATTCCCTGATATGAGGAATATTTTCGAGTTCCACAATGGCATCAAACCCAGCCCAATTTCGGGATATCGCTAGGTCTATCCGATTGATTGCTTGATTATTTGGCATGTTTAGCCATTTGTTGTGAAAATGGCACGGTGAAAAACATGAAATAAAAAACATTTGATAAAATGTAAAATCCATATCCACCATCAGCACAGAAACTCAGACAAAGGAGTATTGTTTAAACAAGGATTTATAAACAAAGGTCATTTGCCTTGAACACGAAATTTCAAATATATACATATACATATGCATACATGTTGAGTCCATTCAAGAAGAATGTGTCGTATCAGCTTCAGAGTACGAAAGTGTTAAGGACCATTTTAACCTTTAAATTAATCCTTTTATAAAACTAAAACTATAACACCGAGTCGAAAAACCGCCAGAAATCAAATTGCACCGACAGAACGGGCATTTGTGTAGGTACACGTCTTTGATTTTACACAATGATATCACCTCATTTGTCAAACGTATATAAACCATCTAGATCTTTTTGGCAAATATTTTCATCGTTTTATGGACACCCGTGATCTTAAAAACCACATCACCACCAACTTTATAATCTTCATACGCAATTTTGTGTAAAGTTTCGAACCCAAACTTTTCATAAATCGCCTTCGAAAAGTTGGGCGTGGCTTCTCCCTTCAACACAACGGGGTCCAATCCTATCTCGGAATAAAACAACATGGCGGCGTCCATCAATTTCGATGCTATACCTCGTTTTCGATATCGATCTTCAACTGCAAGCATCACAAGCTGAACCGCTTCGTCCACGCCATATTTGTCAAAACCATTCAACTTGTCATCTTTGTGTACGAGAAACTCGAAAATGGTCTTGAACCTTTTGTTTTTGATGTCCGGGTCCTTTTGGTCATCTCTGTGTGTCAGGTGACTGGCGCGTATTGCTATGATCTCGTCTGTGTTATCGGATACGACGAGAACTGAGATGTTCTCGCGGTACATGTGCTGCAAGAGGGCGTTTATCTCGGCGTCGCGCTCTAGACCAATCGCCATGCTGGTCGGTTCGTCTGGTATAAACACGGACGCGATGAAATCGATCAAAGCGTCCATTCTCGAGTTCGTCGCTAGTTCCAGATGAGCATCTTCGAATGAGAACTGCTTTGATATTCTATCGAAGATCTGGAAATAGATAAGAAAAAGATCAGACGACGAGGTCATGTAGATGCTGCAATTGTATTATGGATACCTTTTCGTATCGGTTATAGTCATGGTATTAATTAATGTCACTATCAAGTTTTTAACAAGCGTCGTTATATCAAAAATGCAAAACATGAAAAAAAACAACAACAACATTTAGGTAACAACGGCAAAACCAAAAACAAACGAAAACAACAACAACACTAGTTTTGACATTGGTGTCACTTTTTCAATTCAAGCTAGCCGAAGTATGCCTGTATTTAATTCTCCTTGACCTTTGTATTCTATTATTATCTCACTTTGTCACTACCCCTCTTCCCCCTCCCCCTCTCTCTTCCTCCCCTATATCCCCTTTCCTCCCTTTTCCCCCATATATCTCTCTTTCTCTCTCGTATCTATCTATCTCTCTCTTCTTCCCTCTGTCCCTCTCCCTTCCTCCCTGCCTTCCTCCCTTCTCTCCCTCCCTCCCTCCCTCCCTTCCTCCCCTCTCTCTTCCCTTTCTCTCGCTCCATCCCATCCTCCCCTCTCTCTTCCCCTTCTCTCCCTCCCTCCCTTCCTCTCTTCTTTCCCTCCCTCCCCTATCTCTTTCACTTCTCTCTATCTCTATCTCTCTCTATTTTTCTTTCTTTCTATATCACCCTCTCTGAGTGATAGACCAGTCCTTGATCATATCTGATGAACAGCAGAAAACGGCCTATCCAAACTGACAAACTTGGCAACAGGAAGACAGGAAATCGCTTCATGTCCTTTCAAACAATTAAGGCAGTGAATGGGCAAATATCTGTTATCACAACAATTTCAAGTATTTTGTACATTCAAAGACGTATAAATTCGTCTGGATGAGGAAACATGATTGTAAGTTACACGTTAGACTCCCATACATGGTGGTATTTGTAAAGAATCATATTTTCCTCAATGTTTCGCATTACAGAGAGGGTGAACCGTCGCATTAATATAATGCAGAGGATTAAGCATTTCACCAAATGTACTTAAGTTAATTGCTATGTCGAACGTATAATCGATGGAGTCCCAAAGCTTAACCACCTATAAGGACTGGTCAAGCTGGGAAGAACTACCGCTATTCTGTACGTCGGCAAGAGGAATGAATATCTGTCATGAAAGTTAAAATATACCGCTGTCATATTTTGTATACGGAATGAGAGAGGCCATCTGATGTCTTGATGCGGGTTCGGTCTCATAACGGTCCGTATGGTAGATTCCGTCATAAACATAGATATAAAAGGAAAAAGAGTACCTCAGAAAATCTTTACTTAGTTGTGAACGGAGCATGGGTCTTATCTGTGTAATTCCTAATCGGTTTTTTTTTTCATTAACAAAAGTAAAGGTTCATTTGCAACACAAGGCCAAATACAATTCTGTAAATGAAGACGAACAGTAACAATCATTTGTGACAGAGGCCACAGTACTCTTACATCTTCATGTATACTACGATGTGCCCCTTGGCCCGACTATAGGCTAGACTGGGTGATCAAGGAAACAAATTCAATTTGCGGGGGAAGCAAAATAAAGTGTCCGATTTTCCCAGTCTATTAAAAAAGCCTTAACAGACAAGTGATTTTTGATGAAATTCTCTATACATGTATAACCATTGTACGGAAAGGTACAAGAAAGAAAAGAGTGTGTACGAATGATACTTGAAATGGTGACAACCATAGACATATATGAAATAATCGTTATTGAATCAACATTACAAAGTGCTTATAATGAGTAATTATCCCATGTCCCCTTCACAATATGTATGAAACAAAAAAGAATAGAATAGCTCATTTATATACAAAAGCATTCGGCCCATAATACAATATACAATATACATATAAAAATATATATGCATGCACGTTGGTAAAGATAAAGAAATTAAGAAACTGTTCCTAACGAGAGATTTCTTCTTTTAGCAAAACTTATTAATGAATTGGTTTGTAAGTAACATACATAACCGTGGTCGATACACAAATAAATGAAGGAGAAATAAATAAGCAAACAATCAAACATAACCTGTTCTAGTTCCTCCCTCGACTTCATCGTGTATCCAAACCAGGTAAAAATTATCATCTAATCCAAACAGTATTCAAAACTATGTCAATGTTAAATATCTTCGTCAAATCGGGGTCATGTTGTGCCGTGCCTTCGCAAGTCAGGATCTTGGCCCCTGGTGCCCTAATTAACCATTTCCCAAACAACAAATTTTCGACAGTCCCAAATTGGAAGAGTTTACAGACGACATTTTAAAATGTGATGGAATTGGAAAATATTCCTCAGAAAGAGCAGAAAATCTTGTGGGAAAAGGAAGAATTGCTCGTTAAGAGAAATTTTTCCTTTTCCCACAATGTTTTCTAAAGTCGTCTGCAACAAAGTAGTCAAATGTCGTTGTTGTTTGGGAAAGGGTTAAAGTTTCTGTGCGTCATAGGATTATTATTTGAAACTTTCGAAAATAAAGGAATATAGATAAATTTAACATTTCAGCAAAGAAACTTCATTTGATAAAAATCCGAGGGAAATAATCTAAATTATATAGTCAAGCTGTGAACAACCGGTCACGTGACGCTCACGTGACACTAAGACTACACGCTGAAAACAAAAATGGACGTTGACGCCAGTATCTTCTTAACTTGGATGATCCAAGCTGAAACTGCGGGAGAGTGAAATATCTACGTCTGGTTCATTCGGACTAGTATCTTCTGTGTTAGGTGTACATCGTCAAGTGACAGGCACTTTGACAGCTCACGTGACGTAACTAATTACCATATAGATGTACATGTAGTTACATACAAAAGTCGAGGCTGTGGGGGTTTCCGTCAATGTCTTCATTTATACCGCGATTTCGGTGATTTTTTTAATGAATATTTGTTAGAAGCATAGCTGAATATCATACGCAAATTCTACTTGTTTACTATATAATATATAGTATATTAAGTGTTTGTCGTCCAGGATCTTTCAAGGTTGTCTATCCCTGCTTGGGTTAAAGCATAAGTTAAAATGTAAATCATCAAAGTATTTGTTATTTAAAAGGCATTCACTCAGCCACTTTTCTCCAAATTTGTCTGTTTTTGAATTTATATTTTCAAAATGAATATCAAGTAGTAAAGTAGTAGTAATCTTTATTTACATCTCATCAATGTATAGTTATACATACATTTACAACATAAGATAACATTTCATATAAGATACAACGCCACTCCATTATGGAGTTATAAGAGATGAGTCTAAATGCGATAAGATACAAGACAAAAACATCTTAATTAAAGATTTAAAGAAATCGACCTATTATCAATGAATAATGTTATTAAATCCATAGACAATCCATAGTTATTGTCTCCCCTAAATTATCGATTCTTAAATTGAAATTATAATGACATGAATGAAACGTTGCACATAAAAAATTCAATCCATGAAAGTAACTTGATTTTATAACGGCATTTGTTCTTTTCAATCTTTACCAACGTCGGCTTCGTTCAATGACTACAACATGCTCCAATGCTTGCGTTTTACTAAACTTGTTGTGCTAATATGCTCTTAAGTTTAACAAAACATTCCTTCTTGTGTTGATATTGAGACTCGTAATACTACCAAGAAACGCATCATTGGAAGCGTTTCTCTACGAAGTTTCCAATGACGTGTCACAAGGCAATATTGTACATTTATAGAGAACACTTGCCATGTATATTAGTGTTGGCTTAAGTCAGCCGTGAGACTGCCTTGCATGAAAATATGAAAACCGTCACCGTTATTCTAACTTCACAATAAGACCTGTATGTGTATATAATGCATTTTATACTACATCCCTTAGGTCGTTCTTACTGTATCATAGAATTGTTATACTGACGGATAGGTCAAATGGGCAGGATGTAATCCATTTATGTTCATGTATGTTATGTTGCTTAATATCCGTTGTATTGAGAAAACATTTCTAATCTATCTAATGCACGAATTGTTGTAATAAAAACTATCTGTAGCTAATGGTTCTACAAAATGATCCAAATATTGCCTCTACTCTAAACTTTAATAGTCTTTCGCTCTGGTTGACCCTACTACACCAACACAACATATCAAATGCCTGTAAAAGGGAGATTTATAAAGGGGGGTTTACACCTTATTCCATACGATTAAAAAAACCACCTTGACCAGAGAAGTAAATGCTTGTGACAAGCAATTTTCCCATAAATCACAATAGTTTCTATCTTATGTTGTACCAAATATTTCTTATCACACTTGTTTGTCTTCTACTTTAACTTTTAACTTATCCTTTTCACACGTTGAAAGAACGACCCCACACGTTTCCCTTACCACTACTCTTCCAGCCACGTTAATGGTTAATCTACTTAAAGAAACAAAACGGAAACAGGACATTAAAGAAGACATTGAGGGCGGTATAGCTTTTTTTTTTTATCCGAGACGCTTTAAACAAAGTATAACTTAATTAACAGTACACTCAAGCGCGTTCTCGTGTCATAAGATTAAGATAGAGAACCTATAATTCGCCATTTTGCAAGCTTTTTTTGTTCGTCGAATAATTTCGGTCGTTTTCTATACACACTAGTTGGTACCGGACCTGTTCGATTTACACCGAATAGTTCCGGCCACGCCTAATGTATACCGAGAACGAACGAAGTATTTCGACGAAAGAATTACGTTCAAAATGGCGGGTCATAGGTGTTCTACCTGAAACAGTCGATCCTGGGTACCGTTTTACTAAACAGTTTACGCTTAAGATTCGCGTAAGTCTAAAACAACAATTCCTCTTCTTTCAATATTGGGTGAAGCAATATTGCAAAGTAACACATCATTGGAATCGTCTCTCCGAGACGCTTTCAATGATGTGTCACATTGCAATATTATGCTTTCATTGAAGATACTATCCATGTTTATCAATTATGACTTGCGCAAATATTTTCCGTAAATCGTTTTGTAAAACGGGCCCCTGGTGTTTATAGTGTTAAAACGGTTAACGTTATGTTTGTATTCTGTCCGATTTGTGAAAGAGGTGAGACCTTTTAGTTTATTATCGAGAGTCACTTTTCATTCTCTTCCAGCCGATATTGTCAGGATCACTGATTTAATCAATTGATGGTGAAATCTTTTTCGCATACAACTTTGCCGATTTATGGATACCAGTATTCTTAAAAACTACTTCACCATCAACTTTATAGTCTTCATAAACAAACTCGTGTAATGTTTCGAATCCAAATTTGTCATAAATCGCCTGCGAAAAGTTGGACGTTGCCTCTCCCTTCAAAACCACTGGATCAAATCCAATCTCAGAGTAAAACAAAATTGCGGCATTCATCAGTTTCGTAGCGATCCTTCTGTTGCGATATCGCCTGTCCACAGCCAGCATCATCAGGTGTACCACTGTATCGACGCCATACTTATCGAACGCGTTCAACTCCTCGTCCTTCTGTCCAACAAACTTCAACATCTTCAATGCTTTCTCATTCTGGAGCCCCATTAATTCCTTGCTGTCCTCTTTTCTAGCCAGAGTGCTTGCCCTAATTGCGATGATTTCGTCGGTCGAATCAGACACCAAGACCACGGAGATGTTGTCCTTGAACACGTGGTCAGCCATTCCCAATATCTCTTCGTCAGGCTCGAACTCCAGGGATTTACCGAGAGGTTCGTCAGGCGTAAAGACAGTCGTGGCAAACTCTATAAGGGCGTCCCTGTTCTTGTCTGTAGCCAGCTCCAGGTGGGCGCCATCGAACGAAAACTGCTTGCTGATTCTTTCAAATATCTGGAAATGATACATATAAATCTAGGAGTTGCCTTAATGCAATTGAAACACAATTGAAAAATAGCAGGAAAAATAGATACCTATAAATGTGAGATAAAATGATCCAACAGGTGTGCTTTGATGGAAGAGAAAAAGTCGTCACTTAGTTCGAAACTAAAATATGTTATCCGTTTAAGAAATGAAATATTGATACCAATATCAGACATCGGACAATGATTCTCTACACCAGATAACATATATGTCTCTGTCTACACAGGTTTGATAGGTCTTTGTATACACTAGTCAACATGTGAACACTATATGTTTTTTTCGCTGACCTCGTTTCATGTCTCGTGATATATCGAGGAATGCGAGAATTCGCCACCGAGATAAGCACAGAGCCCACATGTTCGTGTTATCTACGTCTTATCGTATTACGGTGTTACAATACGTTAATGTAGTTAATACCAGTTACTATTTATAGACAATTGCATACTCCAGATACAAGTCGGTAGAAACGGGAAAGACTTCCGATCCATGATAGAAAGAGTAGTCGGAAGCGACTTTCTTTCCGTATTGATTGGTTTTCAATTTCAGTTCGGAAATACATGTATCCACATATCCCTGATACCAGTACTTTTCAGCCGTTCAATATCTTCATAATCTAATGCCGGAATTAATAACCAAATTTCACGTTGATTTTTCACGCAAGATTCGTCTTATTTAGACGCCTGTAGTAATTATTTCAAGTAATTATTTCAGACTTTATTTCCTAGTTAAATGAAAAAAGTACGAACGTTTAATGTTGGAAATACGACTCCTATCTTAAATCATATGTTTTATCTTTAACGCAATATCGATTAGGATAAAAAGTAAAATCAACAAAATTTAAGTTTTAATTCAAGAAGAGGGCAAATAAGATCATTTCAATCCTTTCTTCAGAATAAACATTCTTATGAACATTCTAATCATAAACAGATATAGCAAGATATACACTCGTAAACAGTCTACCATCATAACTAACATTATGTTCTGTTACACACTCGTCACAAAAGAAACAATTCCCATACCTGTTCCAATTCTTCTCTCGACTTCATGTTGTTTTTACTTCCAAAGGAATCTAGCTGATCGCATAAAACAGTGAAGTTGAACCGAGTGTGTAAAATCTCCACGCGTCTAGTCGTTATATAGGGGTTAAACGGAAGTGGGGTGGTTTTCTAGCACGGACGCTTGATTCATGATCGGAAGTTCATTCAACAACGATTGCCTATATCCTCGTGATTATGGTCAAACTAATTTCGCTTTTGAGGACGATAGTAAATGTGCTTGTTTACATATGAGACAATTTGCAAGTAAAAATAAAATGTTGTTGAATCACTACAGATTTTATATTGCTGTATGATTTCCTAAGCTTACATGTCTATAAGTCAGAATGTTTCAAAATACAATCAGACATGATGATTATTGGTGGTTAGATGATTTCTTAACTCAAAATGTAAAACCTTGAACGCCATTCAAATCGGGCTGTGTAACAACCGGAAATGTAAGAAAACAGGAAATGTAATAATTATAACATTTCCTGTTTTATTACGTTTCCGGTTGTTAAAGGGCTTTTCAGCATGTATTCTTCCTCTTGGTATTCTCTCACTGTATCAAAATACATATACATGTACACTAAACGAATGATGTGTTACATGTGTTACGGTACGTAATAAATAAAATAATGATACAATTTTAGTCTCGAACAGGAAAAGCAGGAAGAGACATGTACCTGCACTTATCAACCTCCAAACACATGATACACATAACGAGTTCGAATTTTAAGACTATTTCATCAGTTTTGAAGTTAATTCACTTGTCACCTCATTTGCTTTTAATTTGAGCGTATAGCAAAATATGGATGAATGATGACTCATATGTATGGGAAATACACAACTCCGCTTTAAGCACGAAGGTGAATGCATTAAGGGAGATAGCACTTAGCTTCATCTTTCCAAGACTATTGCGTTCATAGGGAAGACTGGATCCCCGGAGGTGGACAGGTTATGAACGAGTTAAACGAGAAGCCTGACCCCGAATCGAGAGTCATATGTACATCTTTTTAGCGGAAACACTTGCAAGTCTAGATAGAGAAAAACAGGCCGCTTCATGAAGTCCGTGCGTCACGTGAATCTCGAAAAAATACACACACGTGGTACGGTACATAATAGATGAAATGATAATACAACATCAGTCTTGACCGTGAAAGGCAAGAAAAACCTGCACTTACCAACCTACATACACATGGTCTATATAATAGAGTTCAAGGCTTTTTCAACAGCGCTGAAGTTAATTCACGACAGAAAATGCATTCATGTTTTCCTCCTGTTATTCGCTCACTTAATATAGGTTAGAGGCTAGATAGCTCCACCTCCAAATCAATGACACGTGTAAGCCCAGCCTACGGTAGCGATTGAAAGATCGCTGTGACGTCGCGGGGGAGAAATAAACACAGAAATAAATAAAAAGGAATTACAATTAACTGGGTTATAGGGTTAAATCCTTTATCCTAACATCGTTGAGAAAAAAAGAAACTGAACTATATTAACCTTTTACCCCCTTAGGAATAATGTGACGGGTACAAATTGAAAGCATCAACAGACAACACATACATGTATATACATTATGAAAAATCACAGTTTCTAATTGAAATTGAAAAGAAAATATTGTGACAAAAGGAGAAATTGCTCGTTACAATCAATTTCTTCTTTTGTCACAAGGGCTTACCAAGTCTGCTGTAGGTGAGGAACAAATAATGGAGTAACGGGTTAAACTCAAAACTACATTGCAATCTACATCACTGGGTAGTGCAGTTTTCTTCTTCCAAATATGGTATGGCAGATTCTTGGCATGTAATTGACAGCCGCGGAAGGCATGATTTATGTCGAATTTCAAAATACTGAGCAGCCGTTTTATGCCATTCGCCGATCATACCCGTAGAGGCGTGGTTTGCCAGCGTCAAATAGAGCGCTCTATGGAAATGTAGGTTAAACACTAAATTATTTAGAGGCTATATAGTGAAATTTAAACGATATAGAAACCCCGTCAGTCGCTATCGCTCCTTCCTTGGGGTTTCTATATCGTTTAAATTTCACTGTCTAGCCTCTAACTTATATTTAGTGTTTAACAATTTTGCAATTAATCCAAATCTCGTACTCCTACCGAAATCTTCAGCGACAGCAGGTGTTGTAAACATTACCTATATTCTGTATAGTGTTTTAGGTAGATATCATATCAACACCGTTCGGGGTAACGTTCACATCCATAGGTATATAATAAAAATCGTTTGAGGCTCGGTTTTACAGCAATTTATTGCTTAAGTAGGACCGCAACAAGTCAACCATGTATCTCCAACGAAGCAGACGATGTTCACTCAATCACGTCGGGGTTTATTCAATAACATTGTTATCTTTATCTATCCTAAGGTCGGAACTGTGTAAAGTAATAACAAGGGTTAATAATTACGAATGAACAATCGACCTACCACTTGTACATTTGTAGGCCAATCCAACAATCAATAAGGTATTCACAAATTCTTTCAAATATCGAATAATTATGTTTTTATTTTCATCGAATAAACATCCCGAATAAACAACCTTCCACAACAGTGTCCTACTGATTGCGATCATAACAAGGGTTCTTTCCCCAAAGTTGACTCGATACCTAGGCCCGTTGAAAACGGTGCGAACACATCATTCATTTCCTAAACGGCAATAACCAGATGCTTTGCTCTAAATGTTGGTGATTATAATGCAATTGTGTATGTAAAATATATTATTTTAAAGCACAAGGTAGCCTTTATGCATCAAACATGATTGCCAAAAAATAAAAAACTTTTTAAAACGCTTATAATTTACTTGTATGTTGGTAATGAACATTAGATGTATTTATAAAGAAAAGTGGATTTCATTTCAATAATCAAGAGTATGGAATAATACCATTGGTCAAGACTACAAAAACAATTACAATTCTAACTTTTCACGTTTATTTACGGGATGTGGTCATCTTACTCTGGGATTTAAAGGATATATATAATTCTATGACATTTATGAACGAACTTGCATTTAAACGTATTCCCATCAATCGAAGGCCAACTATTGTGAAATAGACATGTTTATTGGCGATTTAACATGTTTATGGTTTCACATTAAAAACAAAATACATTTGAGGCTAAACTTCACATTTGGTGGGTGGGATAATTTGGCGACAGAGGTATAGCTGAGTTAAATTTAATGCCTATGACAATTGTTAAGCCAAAGATAAGAATGCTACCAAATAATTCAAACCAATGAAATCCATAATGATTTTGTTATTCAAAACATCACTATATAATCCAATAACATATTTTTGTCTGGTTCTTCGTTATAATATAGGATATCCTAGCCTATCTGAATGTAAAACAGAACATTTCCGTCTTATTTTAACGTGGCTTTACGCAGTCACATATCATACCTATTGGGAAAATATTACGCAATGGAGCGGTCTTTACTTGAAGATTTTCGTCTAATAATTTACATATATGCAGGCTAAATAATGAATTCACTCCTTAATGCATTTGTACGATAACATTTACACACACAGCAGGTTTCGTGAATTATGTTCCCTTCACAGGCCATACTTTTATCTAACAAGATAATTACGGCGGCAACTTCAGCTCGGTGAGTCAAAACTTACAAATTTACGTCACCTACTTTCTAGGAATCCTTCAAGTTTCAAAAAAAGTTGTATTTTTACTGTAATGAAGATACAATTGTGAATGTCCTATCTCTAGTCACAGAAATTCAACATCATGTTTAGTTATTACTCAAATATACGTGTATATGACAAATGACTGCTTCCAAAATATGTTTGTATGGGAGGGACACTTTGGACATGTGCCCGGACATAGTATGTTTCAAATGGGAGTTTAAATGCAAGCCTGGACTTTTCAACTGTCTAGTTATATTTTCAAAGAAGCATCCTATAGCCTGACAACACATTATTAACCAAATCTTATATTTTTTACCTCCGATTTAGCATTCATTATAAAAACAGGTAACTTCCATCGTTCCTCATTCACAAGTATTAAGATCATTACAGCAGTCTATCCAAACCAAGCATTCCTTGGCATTAGTCACAACACTTCATGCAAACGATTGCCCCTCTACGAATTTTATTTTTGATATTTCCATTATGAACATTTATGACTTTGTTTGATATATCTGACCTGGACATATTTCTTTTTATGGGAAGCTGTGTTGTTTGATAAAATAGCCAAGTGATTTCTGATTGGATATGGCATGTGTTGTTATAAACAGAGACCATTGATGAGTCAATATTTTTAGGAAAGGCCAATGAATTAACAACGACATAACTTTGCTACCAATGACTGTTCTTCAGTACATATTATATAATAGTACATATGATTTGCAACTTTAAAGAAAAACATTTTTTTAACTTCAGAATTTCCACACATCTGTGAACAAGCACGTTTAAAATCAATGAATGACTTGTCTATGACACAACTAGGACAACCGGAGGTTTTTGGTAAATATTGAATATATTAAATCAATTTCACTCGTATCGTAACTCCACCACTTATGTGCTTAAACATGAAGTTGCGATCGACCTCAAAGTCCGCATACGGCAGGTCGTGCAAAAGTTCAAATCCAAGTTTTACAAAAATCGCATCAGACATCTTGTGCAAGCATTCAACCTTCAATGCAATCGGACCTGTCTCTCTTTCTCTGAAATACGCCAAAGCCGCTTGTACTAGTTTCAACCCGAATCCTTTGCTGCGAAAGCGTCTGTCAATACAGAGGTCGTCAATATGAATTGCTTTGTCCACATGGTACTTGTCAAACACCGTCATCTCATCATCTTTCTGCGCAAAGAACGCATTCAGGATACTACTCGCTTTATTCAGTGGGCTTTGAGCGTCGCCTGCTTTGTAGACATAATAACTTGTGACAAACCCTACAATTTCATTGGTCTCGTTACTGATAAAAAAGACCGAAAACCTCTTACGAAGCCTCTCACACAGCAGTTCTTTCATAGCGTCGTCATATTTGAGTCCGACTGTTGTTAACATGGGCAGGTCCGGAATGAAGTCCTTTTCTATGAACGAAATCAGCTCATCTATACGTCGTTCGCTAGCAAGTTCAAGGTGGGCACCTTCGAATGAGAACTGCCGACTGACTCGCTGGAATACCTTTAAAGAAAGAAAATAAACATACTCTAATTTAATCGGTGTTTGCAAAGGCGTATATGTAGCTCATTTTGAAGTATTGACGAGACAATTATGAGAAATAAAATACCATTGAAAAGATTGTGCAGGTTCTTAAGCATGGGTGGGGGTAACAATTGAGCACTACTTCCTTGCTTTTACTTGTGGGAAATACAAGATGGATAAAGCAGAACAAGCTGATTCTTTTCGCAAACGTTCTATGCATGACTGTTCGATAGAAGATACATGACTGTCATAATATATGATATCATGGTATAAGAGTCGGACCTTGGGTATACCATCTGTTCTATTTCCCAATGCATATATGCTATTCAAGAATGAAAGAGCGATTGTGCGTGGCAAAATGGATGAAAGTTAATAAACGAAAAAAATATAACGGTGTTACATTCAGTGTCAATGTCGTTAGGCAATCGGAGAAAATGGAAAACATATTTGATCGAATCAAAGTCAAATACAAGACCTTACTCACAGCAAGAAGCCAAACTCTCTGATAAAGTGTGCACACGATAAAACTATATGTTCTAAACGAAATAGAAAAAAACATCACCTGTTCTAACTCCTCTACCGATCTCATTTTGCAGTTAATACAGATTAATCTCTTCTAAAACTCAAAACACAACTGTGGTTGTAAACCTTTCGTATATTATCTATAGTATATTTAAATAATATCAACAAACATGTGAATAGAGCTATGTCTATAGCTCAGACAGACGATACCGCGTTAACACATACACGTATACATACTAATATGGCTCATTTACTATTTGATGTCACGTTTGAATACACGTGTAAATGAAATGATATCAATCGTTCGAGGTATTATATTACTGAAATGATTGGCTAAATAAGACCACTACTAGTCAGACATGGATCTCCAGAGAAGCAGACGATGTTTGCGTCTATAGTGCGCTTAACCCTTTTCCAAACACCAAATATTTGACTATCCCAAATTGAAAGAGATTGCAGACGACATTTCAGAGTGTGATGGAATTGAAAAATAATCTTTTGATAGGGAAGAAAACAGTGTTGGAAAAGGAGAAATTGTTCGTTGTTGCTGTTTGCCATGTTAATGACCGGTTATTGTTCAACGAATGTGGTCAATGATAATTGTTCAGAATTTCTTTTATATATCTTTAGAAGTTCACAGGCAAAATGCAATTAGTGTGTAAATATTATTTTCGTTCGTTTTGTTTTTGCGACTCAGAGAGGTAACACGTAACAGGCGTTCACCTGCCGTCCCATACGCAGGCTCGTTAGTTTATACTGCTACCTTTACAATTTGGATCATTCGAGTAACGTTGTGAACCTAGTCAAACCTTACACGTGACTCTAAGTGGTTGTCCGTAATTTGGATCATTCGAGTAACATTGTGAACCTAGTCAAACCTTACACGTAACTTTAAGTGGTTGTCCGTACTTTGGCAATGACAGAAAAACGAAGAGCTCACGCAAACCAAAACCATCGACCAGGAATGACTGCATTCGATTGCATCTATCGTATTTTCTAAAACATTGGTACTTGAGCCTTACAGTGCTTGAACCGACTTCATGTTTATACAAACAGGTTAGATCCAGGCCAACGGACATGTGAATAAGCGAATACTCTGAGATATAACCAGTTTGATACTCTGAGCAACTTTCCTCGTCAAAATTTAGCAGATATCCAAGGTTTTGTAAAACAGACGACACAAACATTTTTTCTTAGACAATTACTCAGCATTCTAAGGGTTTACTTTTCTGTAAAGGGCGATTCGAGCGGGTAGTTATACCTACCAATCTCTAAAGAGTCTATTCTAAGGGCGATTCGAGTGGGTAGTTATACCTACCAATCTCTAAAGAGTCTATTCTAAGGGCGATTCGAGTGGGTAGTTATACCTACCAATCTCTAAAGAGTCTATTCTAAGGGCGATTCGAGTGGGTAGTTATACCTACCAATCTCTAAAGAGTCTATTCTAAGGACGATTCGAGTGGGTAGTTATACCTACCAATCTCTAAAGAGTCTATTCTAAGGACGATTCGAGTGGGTAGTTATACCTACCAATCTCTAAAGAGTCTTTAAGGAACATTTTGAAACTATATTGACAATTGGTTTATAAATCGAAATACTTTCTACATGCATTAAAACGATCCTGCTTTTAAAATACGTAGGTTTGTGATGGAGAATTGACTTGGATGGTAATTCTGTGAAAAACAAGATAAACCCTTTGACATTCACAAACAACGCATTTGTATATCGGTTTTGTACCGATCGAACAATAGCAATTAATGGAAAAGGACATTTTCCCAATTTTGTGAGAAATAAATTGCATCTGTTTGATTGTTGTTTTAATGTAACTTCATTTGACGACGGATCTGATTTGTGAATTATTGTAAAATGTTTCATCATTTGCATTTTAAGTGTTCTTTATTTGCATATACATATCAGCATGGTGATTGTCTGTCAGAGCCTAGTTAAAAGCACTTGAATATAGTGCTGGGATTTATAAGAAAACACTCGTTCAAAAGTAATGAATGCTTTGTCTTAATTTGGCCAAACACTTTTATTTGTAAGAACATTACAAATAAACAAGATTTTAGGAATAATAGCTTTTCTTCTGTAACAAAGTTCAATGTGTTATTTGTCAATTAGTCTTTCCAGGGTCTATAACATTTTTGCATATATTTTCGCAGATTTATGAATGCCGGTATTCTTGAAAACCACCTCATTATCAAGTTTATAATCTTCGTACATTAATTCATGCAAAGAATCGTATCCACACTTCTCGTAAATCGCCTTCGAAAAGTTGGACGTGGCCTCTCCCTTCAACACAACGGGATCGAATCCTATCTCGGAATAAAACAAAATGGTGGCTTTCAACAGTTTAGTCGCGATCCCTCTATTTCGAAAGCGCCTATCGACCCCGAGCATCACCCACCATATGAACCACGTGATCGACGCCATATTTGTCGAAAGCATTCAGCTGTTCATCTTTGTGCGAAAGGAACTTGAAGATTGTTTTAAGCTTCTCGTTCTTTAGGCCCGACATCTGCATACTGTCACCACTCTTGGATACGTTGGTTGCTCGTATTGCAATGATCTCATCCGTGCTATCCGAAACCAGCAGGACGGACATGTTTTCCCGGAATAAGAACCGTAAAATGCCGACGATTTCATCATCACTGGTGAGGCCAATGGATTTGCTAAGGGGCTCGTCAGGCATGAACTTGTTCGTTGCAAAATCGATCAGAGCGCCCAATCGCTTGTCGGTTGCATGCTCCAGGTGCGCATCTTCGAATGAGAACTGCTTCGCAACGCGTTCTAATATCTGGAAAAAGAAGTTCTTTCTTTTAATCTAAGTGTAGAGTAATAGAGATTTATCGTAGTTAAAGAAATGCACTCTGAGATAGCCTTCAAGCAGTCAGATCAGGGTTGACATTTCCTGAAGCCAACAAAAACTGGTTCCCGAAATATTTATTTACTAGTCCAGATTTCATGATAACGTTTTACTAAACAACTTAAGGACAATATTTGCGCAAGTCATAAGTGATGAACATGGATAGTATCTTCAATGAAAGTACAATATTACAATGTGATACATCATTGCAAGCGTCTCGGAGAGACGGTTCCAATGATGTGTTACTTTGCAATATTGCTTCGCCCAATATTGAAAAAAAAAAAAGGAATTTTTGTTTTAGACTTACGCAAATCTTAAGCGTAAACTGTTTAGTAAAACGGTACCCTGGTGCGCATCTTCAAATAAGAACTGCTTCGCAACGCGTTCGAATATCTGGAAAGGAACGTTGCATTACATTGAATATTTTCTTAAAAGAGTGGTGTCACAAATTTATATAGTTCATTATCAACTATCCATCTTTGAAATAAACAGTTTGAACAGTTAAGGATTATGATGAACTTTGTGACGAGTCGTTAATACAAAAGGGAAATTGTCCCTCTCTCCGCCTTAAAAGACCCAAAGAACATAAATGCTTGATCCAAATTTTGTCCAGCTAAACGGCTGTGTTTCTTTGGTAAAATTGATGGTACGCTGGATTTCAACTTGACCGAGGAAACACCGATGTTGAAAGTTTTTTTTTAAAATCTGTGGATACACGTGTTCAGAATAATCTACATGTATACGTTTACGTGTTCAGAATATGAATTACGGATACTCACGTCTAACATACTTATGATCATGAAACTACCTTTAAGAACAATAATCTAAATCCAAAGATTACGATTTGGCGATAGAAAAGACATTTGAAGAACTCATTGACACTTTTAGTGATGGAACTGACTTCACGCTTATGCAAACAGTTTAGATAATGGTAAGCGGCCAAGAATATTGGCGGTTGGCCTGTGATTTAACCTGTTTGCTACTCTGAGTATCTTTCATCATCAAAATTAACCAGATATTTTGGGTTTTGAAAGGCAGACGACACAAGAAACTATTTTTAGAAATTTACCCAGCATTCAAAGGGTTAAGACTAGATGTTAAATGAGAATTTGGAGCAACTCATTAACATACATAAATGTTGATATGTATGTTGTATTTATGTACCTAAGTTATTTGTCTAGAAATGAGCTTTTCTATTCTATTTTTCATCTTTGAACGGGTTGAACTTTAGAAATATCGTACATGGTTATTAGTTCTGTGTGAATAAATATTTTTTTTTGTCATAAAAACTCTTTGAATTCCGAGTTCGACACTTGAAAAACCAATGACATGTTTAAGAAAATTCTAATAGCAGAGTTTTCAATCTCAAACAACTATCATTTGGCACACTTTGTACTATTTGTATTGCCTTTTTACGTTGCAAGGACATTTGTACGGCTGGTGAACGCTCTGCAGCAGCACCATGGTGACAGCGAAATCGGTTGCGCAACGTCTGGTTTAGCGGTTTTAAGGTATGTTATTGCTACTTTACTGCATTTCCAAACAATAAACCTAACATCTAACAACACGATTCAACCCTTATTGAATATAATCGCCTAAAGCTAAAGATTCTGTTTTGAATTCGGTGAATTTGATGAGATTTCAAAATGTTTCCTAGCCGAAGGCACTCTAAATCCATCCTCCCAATACCTCGTTTGCAAAACAAGGAACATATTATGCAATTTGCCATTTTATGTCAAGGTAAATAGGTGTTCTGATAAATAAGGATACTCAAAACTACCAAGTGGATAAATAGATTGGATAAATGTTCGCATTCTTTTAATGGTTGTGCGGTTGCGGACTTTCGAATTGCAACTTTAATTGCATCGGCTAGAAAAAAAAATACGAAATCTCAGCCAATTCCACGAGTTCAAATCTCAAACTTTACATAAAGGCGGTTGGATTCGATAATGATTGAATCATATTTTTGAATTTTTGATTACTTGTCTAAAAAGCAGGAAAATAGTAAAAACCATCTTAGATACACTAAACCGGAAGTTGCACAACCGATTTTCGTCGTCAGCACCATGGTGGGGAGGTAACACGTTCACCAGCCGTGATTTGCGGAGGCATAAATGAACAATTTTTGTACACCCTGTTTATACAATTGTTTTGGGGTATGTTGGAATCGCTCTACATACCTAAGTAATCGAGTTAACAACCTCGTTTGAAGCGACCATAGTAAAAGGAACACCGAGCTATGGTGTACAAGCAAACTTTACATACGTCCGTTATTCAGAAAGCCTCAGACGGAGCATTCTGAATAGCTTGCACGTTGTATTAAGATAACCCAAGACTAGATAAATGTCCATGTACTCCTTTAGAACGGTCGCTTAGAACACGTCTCGAGTCTTGGCCCTTTGGAAATACGAGGGGAAGGCAACTCCGATAGAAGGAGAAGTCTTAATCGCACCTCTGCCACCAATGTAACAAACCCATCAAATGAACCTCTCAATGACACAAACACATCCGATCAGTAAAAAACACTGTTGTACACTAAGCAGTTGTGTTGCCTATATATCTATCAAAGCGCTGATAGCGCTTTAGGACTAAGGTGCGTTTAAAGCAAGATGATTGAGGATACATTTGAAAATTTCATTGGGCAACATCTCGATTAAAACAGCTGCTCCTTTTACCACCATTACTATAATCATCATTTCTGTGAACAGAGACTGAACGATAGTCTATTTTTCGAACATCTTGAAATTTTACGATTTCCATTGAGGCAACAGTTATAATAATATAGAGCAAAACAAAGCGAGTAAATCCGGACTACATTCCTAGTTCCAAGAAGGTATTAGTCCGCAAGGTGAGGGCGGATGTTTAATGAGTAATTGGGTTAGACCGCTGTTTGTGTATCGATAAAATACCGTCCCTCAAAAAGTGGTATGTAAATTCAATGGACTAAGGTGCTGACGCACCCTTCGTCCAACCAGCATGTTCTCTTAAACAATGCATGAGGTTCCTAATTTGCATAAACGTCCAACGAACGTTACACACGCTTGACTGTTCAGGAAAATAAAGGTTCATGATTTCGAAGAAAAGTTAAGATCTAGCTTGTCCTAGTAAAATGACACTGAAAGCTCGTTTAATTGCGTAATGGGTCATCATAGATAAAAACGTTCATCAAGCAGGTTGAATGAACTTTTATCACCATCCCATTGTAAAGTTAAAACTGACTCAACAAATTTTGGCCGAAGATGGATATTTTATCGATTTAAGGATGACGATTTTATTCCTAAAAGAGAAATAAGACCCGATTTGAATTAACAATTTGTTTAGCAGTTATTTGTATGGTTTTTTTTTTGTTGTTGTTTAAGAATGTCGTTTGTCGGGGCAAAATTGAAACGGCCTCTTTTAAGGAAAAGCGTTTCAGTTATTTTCATGTATGAGAGCCGGATCTTGACGAACTAAATCTACTTCTATCACCCATGTAACGAACCGAGCAAATGAACCTCTCAAAGACACAAACACATCCGATAATTGAAAAACACTATCGTTCACTAAGCGGTTGCGTTGTCTCTATATATACCGGCATGTTCTCTCAAAAAATGCATTAGGTTTCTAATTTGCATAAACGTTCAACGAACGTTACACCCATACGTTCATTTATTGTGAGTTCTCAATGAATTTCCTTTCCTTGTTGAATGCCAAAAGCAGGAGGTAAATTCCAGTTGTCTCTTGTTCAAAAGCCTAACCATTATCTCCACATGGTACTAGATCAACGGGGAGATTATTACTACAAGGCATGCATTTGGGTCCAGTTAAAATCACAGTAATGTTTAAGACTGTAGGGGCAACTGATATATACTGAACAAAAAAGGTTTTGTCACACCTTTATAATTCACGTCATTTTAACACCTCACAAATGTAAGCATTTTCTCAAGTTAATATACATTTGGTTTGAGACTAGAATTCTGAAATGTATTGATTTTTCTCCCGTGACGGGCATCTCCTCGTGATACGGAATAAAACTTAATATGCACGTGCACCACGTGCACGGGCAGTTAAATGGCCCGAGTGCACCCAGTTTACCTTTAGTTACACAGCAATTCTATCGGTAATTTGAGAACGTCTTTAAAATTAAGCATGGGACGCCGCGCTGGGATGACGTCGAATCAACGTCACATGGCCATTTTGATGCTGACCGTCGAGTCCAGGGTTAGAGATATTGCCGGCATTTCAGCTTTTCTGAACGTACTGTTCATCGTCTTATGACAAGGTTTATCCAAACTTGAAGAGTATCAGACCTACCCCGCTCAGGTAAACAACGCAAATCCACGGCACGTCAGAACCGGTATCTAGTGACGTTATCGAGACGTAACTGGTTTTTTTACTTGACGAAAACTCTCAGATCGTTTGCAAAAAGCAACAGGTAGTCGTTTCTGTTATCAAACTGTTCAGAACCGTCTGCATTATGCAGGGCTAAGGGGACGTCGTCCACATGTTGGTATTCCTCTGACGCGACGTCATCGTCAATTGAGAGTTCAATGGGCCATAGCGCATCTTCCTTGGACCAGGCTAATATGGAATCGTATTTTGTTTACGGATGAGTCGTGGTTTTATGATGGTTTTGCTGATGGGCTGATTCGTGTTCGGAGACGACGTGGTGAACGTTTTGATCCTGAAAACGTGATTGAGAGAGACCGTTGTGGAGGCTGCAGCGTGATGATTTGGGGTGGAATACCACACCATGGACAAACTGAACTGGTTACCGCAGCCGGAAAGTTAAATGCAGTTTACTATTGTGATAAAATCATCCGCCCAGTAGTTGACCCGTATACCAGCGACCAGCATACGACACGTTACAGCAAGGTAACGCCCATCCCCAAGTTGCAAGTCACACAATGGATACTCTGAGGCAACTCCAGATTCAAACCCTCGACTGGCCAGCTCGTTCATCGGATTCGTCCCCCATCGAAGATCTTTGGGACGACCTAGGCAGACGTACTTGGCAACGTCATGACGTCAGTAACGTCGGAAGACTGGAAGACGTACTACGTCAGGAATGGCGTCGCGTACCCCTAAGCGTAATTAGGCCACTCATTAACAGCATGAGAAGGCGATGTCTTGCAGTAAGGACAATGAATGGAGGACATACACGTTACAAAAGAGATCTTTGAAAGTGTCCGAATTTGGACTTTCACCCCTAATGTAATGAAATAGATCGTTCGGCGATATTGAAAACGGACGAATCTAATAATTTGAAATTTATGTTGAATATGAATTGTCTTTCAATTAAATATATAATACATATAAACTTGTATTCCGTTTTTGAGGTATAGCCTGCAGTTTCCGGACTGACTGAACTTATTTTGTTCAGTATATTAACAATCGCCGCAATATAACGGAAACACTGTTGTAAACGCTGTTAAACCTCACACAAACATACTACAATAAAACAATAAAGCATTACTCATACCTTTTCTAATTCCTCTCTCGACTCCATTTTCACATTTAATTAAACGGAAATGTCCATACGCAATATAAGGTTTCAAAGATTATGCCGATTTGCGCGACCTGACTTGTTATCAATTACCAACATTTGAAGGTTACACGGCTAAATGTGTGCGTGTCATATCATATTTTACAGGATCTGACATGTCAATTCTTACAGGATCCCCCTAATTGATCGGTCCTATAGTGAACACCCGTTGAGGGCGAATTAAAGTTACAAAAATGCTTGTCTAATTTACCAGCCGCCAAAACGAGGCAAAAATGAAGATTCTTTATGGTTAAACAAAATAATGTTGCATCTATATCGGTTAACATCGCATCAAATTTATTTCAGTTAAGCTTCGATGCCCAAAAAACATAATGCCTGAGGAAGACTCGTACTTTGAATGCACGTTAGGGCTTGTCAAGCCAGGTAGAACCGTTGGCATTCAAATTGTCAGATAGGAGAGGTGACCAGTGGATTTGTTTTCGACACAATTCTCAGACCAAAAGCAAAAAGTACTGATATTGCTTTTAAGTAACTTAATTCAATACTCGAGAGATCCATGCAGGACTAAAGAAAGTCCTTCACAAAAGTAAAAGACGTACTGTAGCCCTGCATTTAACATCCGTATTGCGAATTAACTCCGACAAATATGGGCGTCGAATGTCTGTCAACAGATCCATAATGTGTTCTCTGCTGTCTACTGGCTCCACTATGTTTCACGAAAGAGACAACGGGTAGCCTATAAATTCTAGATGTCTATTTCCCCTCGTGTCCATTCGATATAGCGTCGATAAATTCCTGAGAGTAGAGCGATTTTAGAAACCCTAACAAAGCACTATACGGGTCACAATCGGCCGCTGGCCGCCTGTCCTCAAAATGACCGCGTCTGTTCATCTGTGTCGACAAAGGTACCCGGAAGTAGACCCGCTTCGTGTTCATATTCCGGATGTCAAACGGTCTTTTCAAAACGTGGCGGGTCTTCATGTGCTCTTCGTCCTTTCCGCTGTAGTGGGGGATAATGGCGGTGTTGTCAATCCCGGAAAGTCTCTGAATAAACCCGTTGATCTTCCTAATTGAAAACAAGTATAAAAGTCGCATATTCAAAAAGAGAAGAAACTTGGATGTTAAAATTGCATTTCTTTAAAAAAAAATGTACGGCAGCTGCCATGTGGTATGTGATGTATTTGAGATTAGCCATACGGAGTAAAATCGGTTCATGTTTAAGAATTAAGAGTCTATCAGAAATGAATAGATATGTAATCAGATTAAAAAGCATTGCAGCGATCTTGAAATATAACAGCACCTTTTTTCAGTAAATAATGTACCGCAATACGAAAAAACTGTTTTAGTGACATTTTAATCTGACTTCCAAATTGTCTCATATGTGATCAAGCACTTTTAAGCAATACCATTGTGTTTTTTCAATTGTGCATATTCTTAGTTTTCGTTTGATAAGTGTTTGGCAAATCATTCCTTTACGGTTCTATTTGGAGATAACCTTCTCCACATGTGGTTTTGGTTCAAACAATCCTGAAAGTTTTCTTCTACGTTTAACAACAATTGCAATGTCAATGGTGATGGTGTCTTGTTTTCAATGGAACCATTATCATGATTATACAAGGGGCGAAATCTGATTTTAATTTACTTGTCCGTAAATGCCCATCCTTTTTTCTGTACTTGTCAGTATAATGATTGTATTAGATGTTCCGTATATATTAACTCGCCTGTTAGTGCTGTTAAACAAACTTGGCAATACGTACAATTGATTTTGTCACCCCTGTATTACCCAATAGAAGACAAAAGATAATATTTATGCAACGTTTAGTAAGGATAATCAGCCATTACATAAATATGGTTACTCGTTCGGCCATGGATCATTTGGCAGAATCAGTTGTTACAAGAAATAAATTTGATAGTTCTTACGCTATCTGTTCTTTATCTAATATTTTGCAATTACAAACGAATCCATGGAACACAAAATTGAAAAATACACATTTATTGTTGACACATTTTGTTGAGATCTAAACATATTATGGTCCCCGTCATATCATATCAGTTGGAAGACTTTAAAGTTTGACATTGAATATTTTATTAATGAAAAGCTGTGTGCCAGGCATACTGTTCCGTGTTTGTGTATGTCTGTGTATGAGAGGTGTCAATGATTATACTACCTAAAATGAGAAAAGTAAAGAAAGAAACACAAACTCACACTAATAATGTCCGTTTAATATTTGTTGATGAGCCCGGTATTGCAGCGTAAGAGTACAATATCACTTTATACAACTAAGACGAAAGTAAACCGTGGGACATCGTGTTCATTTTCCACCGTGTCCATTCGATAATGTGCCTATAAAATCTTCCGTGTAAAGCGATTTCAGAAACGCTAATATAGCAGTATACGGATCACAATTAGCCGACGGTCGCCTGTCCTCGAAGTACCCCCGTTTGCGAAGTTGCGTCGATTGAGGTATCCGGAAGTACTGTCGCTTCGTGTTCAAGTCCCGGAAGTCGAAATGCCCCGCTCCCGAAAGGCGGGTCTTCGTGTCTGACCCGCCCGAACTGTCGTAGTAAGGAAATATGGTTGTGTTGTTAAACGAGGACAACCGCTCAATGTACTCGTTGATCGTTCTGATATGAAAGATTAAGTCTTTTTAATGTGACTATTCTAAAAATAGAAATCATTTCAGCGGTTGGGTGTATTTGTCTGTTTTAAGGATGCATACCTGTCGAAATGTTTATACGTGAGTGATGAAAAGATTAACCCTTTCGGTTTACGCTTTCGGCAATTTTGTAACAAAAAACCAGTCATCCCGTCTAGTTTTTCAGATTTTCAATTTATATATGCATGGCGGTTTTCAATGAAAATAAGTCACCTTTAAATCCTGGATGCGTTAGTGCAAGGATGTATCTTGTTAACATTACAGATGATGTAAAGAAAGAACACACAAACTGATCAAAAAGAAAGAAAAAATATACGAATTTGGTTTGAGTACTCTCTTCCGTACCAAAAGTCACAGTTATTTTAATTTGAAACTACAACAGAAATGCTTTCTTAAAGCTACACATCATTAGCCTTGTAATATATCTGGTAAGACTGCACTTATTTAGAAGAACCAGGACTTGCCTCAATTTATCCACTAAGTGTTCGTCCAATTGCGAAAGAAATCAATCCCTCCAAGAGCAATCAAAGAATTGATTCCTTCAGAAAACCCTTGGCCATTTTATAAAAAGTTAAGGGAGTTACTAGTAATTTTGAACTCACGTAAAGTTACGATCAGATTTGGTTGAAATCACGTTCGCGATTTTTTAGATCGAAGATCCCGCTTACGTTTTGGATTATTAGAAAGCCTTAACGTTCACGACCGACTGAACCTACGTTGGTGTTTAATATTGCAATTATTTGAGAGACCATTTCGATTTACTTCTACGGTAGGAAAACTGTAGTAGGAGTCTTTGTGGGACGGGCACCTGACCAACGGCCATCACATATTATAGATATTGTTTTGTACTACATAATCGTTTATGTGATAATCAACAAAATAAACTGTTAACGGTTGCAACTATGTAGGAATGCTGTATATAACAGCATTCCTACATAGTTGCAAATGTTAACAGTATGCAATGGATGTTTAATTGAATGCACGTACATTAGAAGTAAAAAGCATAAGAAGGAAAAACAAACTAACAATTTAAGCCTGTTTAACATCCAAGATTTAAACGGTTTTAATTCATTTGTATAAGACTAAATGTCATCAGGAATACGCGCATAAACAAAGGTCAAAGCTGTATTCGTTTGACTACAATGGTGGAGTCAAAGAGCTAATTAAAGCGTCAAGCTTGACTTATGCATCAAACAATTTTCGATGATAATATGTGTAAGTGTCTGACCTAAAGACCACTTCTTCATTATTGAACTGAGAAACGACGCACATATGAGCGTGTTTCTTTTCGGATAATTCATTTCGGAACTGTATTCGTTCAAACTGTATACATGTAGCTGCACTTTCTTCATTCAAATCAGCTGTTTGTTAGATGAATTGTAAGCTTTTGAAAAGCACATATTTTCATTAATCAAAAAAGGTAATGTTTAACTAAAATCCTATATTTCAGTTACATAAAAGGGGGTATGTTTTTGCCGTTCGACAAATGCCTTTATCAGAGTCGTTCAAAGGGTTATTTGGCCTTTGTTTACAACCTAAGTACTAAACCAATACAAAGCTTGCAGTCATTTATATGAATAGGATCAGGGGCCTGTATTACGAAGGTTTGTACGATATATCCTCATAAACGTAAATATAAAGAGGAAAGGGTGCGTAATGAAAAGAAATTAACTAAGACGTGAACGGATAATTTGTCCATCATGTGAAATCCTTCCAACGAATGTCTATTTTCCATACACCAAAAACAACGTTACCTTTGAGATTCAAGGGAAACGGCACTTCTTAAAACGTAGACGGAAATGTACGCATCTTATTGAGACAGGTTCCTGATCCCAGGTCCTAGGTCTACAATGGAAGGTCCGTAATAGGCAAAATAATCGTGTATGTGGTGTTAAATGTCGTATTCTATTACCAGCTATGATTAAATCATTGATTGTGCATGAAGGATTCATAATAATCTTCTTATATATATCGATGATGACCAGAACGATATTCTTTTTGAATATTCAGCGGATATGCCCGGACAGTTCGGCCAGCATCGGATAGTATCGCAAACAGTCACATGGCAGCCATGTGGAGTAAGGGACATTGTTGTTTACATAACGCGATATTGGCATGCGCGAAATCTTTGACTGCCCCCGTGAGTTTCACTAACGGAAATTCTATAGATAGTAACTAATAAAAGGTTCATGATCCGATGATTCAGTCTCACATACAAATCATATATATCAATTCACATATACTTCAAACGACATCAGTTCTTCAGGGATTATTTAATGAGAACATTATACCTATATGAATACATTGTTTTTAAGCATACACAACAAAGATGTGCCCATTGTAGACCACTACCCTTTTAACTAAGATGTTCTACTTCTACTTACTGTATCCCGTTTTCCGCCGTGGTTTCCTTCGAGCTGTAATTCAGATGAAGCCCCGATGTTATGGGCATTGCTTTGGACGCGTCTTTATAATGGACGTTGGCAAAGCTGATGGTCACGTTGAATAATTCGGCCACCCTATTCAGAAGGTATCTCGACACTATCAGTTCGTCCGCCAATTGAAGGCATTCCACTGGACCAAGTTGGTATTCCCACTGTGACAAAAGGGTGTTTTGTATTGGTGTGACATTGAATTAACACTATCTTCAACAGTTTTTCAGATATATATCTAAAATTGGACAATGCGTCTGAAGCAAATACCGTATAATGAATTAGAACGTATTGGGAGCACAATCGACCTGGATACCGTTTTACTAAACAACTTAAGGAAAATATTTGCGTAAGTCATAACTGATAAACATGGATAGTATCTTCAATGAAAGTACAATATGCAATGTGACACGTCATTGGAAGCGTCTCGGAGAGACTTTGCAATATTGCTTAGCCCAATATTGAAATAAGAGGAGTTGTTGTTTTAGACATACGCAAATCTTAAGCGTAAACTGTTTAGTAAAAATCTACCCTAATCCGAATGAGTTTCTTTCACTGCTCCCGATATTGTGAAACCAGCAGAATGCACGCTTTTAAATGGATTTGAACCGAACAATCAGGCAACGATCTCAGATTGTCTACCTTTAAAGTATGTTCTTATAAAACACCAATGTCAACCTTTTTCTGGAATTTCGTACAGAGAAAAGTCTTAGGTAACTAAAAATGTTTTTAAAAGAGCAACCTTTCCTGAATTCATCCTTTTGCCACGGTATTCTCTACACAATAGCATATGTAACATATATGTAATTACTACGCAAACTATGTTTGTCTACTATTAATTAAGACCAAGCACAACTTTCCTTTTATTGGAGTACAACCAACCTGCCCTGAATGAGTTTCCTTGACTGTTCCATAAATACTGAGACCAGCTAGCATGCAAGCTTTTAGATGCTGCTCTGCTATTTCCCGTTCGAGGCATGCCGTCTCCCCATAATTTACCAAACTGTTCACGCCTGAAAAAGAAATGTGATTAATCGTTACTTTACGTATGCCATCTATTGAGTTATTTCGGTCGTTCAGTTTTAAGTTGAATAACCTACAGGTATAGCGTTTTGGACATCTTATATTAAGAATTTCGGTGTAAGATCAAAACAACATGACCTTCTATTTCAATATTGAGAATACATGTAGTATTATTGTAATGAAATACATAATTCCTTAAGAGTGCTTGTCTTAAGATAATAATGTCCTTTTATCTAACATAGTATCAACGTATATCATATTTGATGTGTGCATCTATTTTAATGAGTCGTTGAGTAAAACAGCACCGTGAAGATTAAATAGATTCTAAGTATATTTCACTCAACCTTACTTCCGAATGACAAGAAAAGGAAAGTAAAGGTCTTTCAGGCTTACGGGTAAAATGTTTAATAAGCATATGTTTTCTCGTAGTTCCTACTGTTTTTGTGTGTGAGGGTTTGCATTTAGATATACATTAAATGAATGCCATGATATTTCTTTGCATTATACGGATGTCATGTTATTTCCTTGATCTAATCAAAAAACAAAAATTAAAAACATACCTCTTCTTCTAGGTCTATATCAAGACTGGTCATTTAAGTTAACGACAGAAAGAGAACTGTCGACAATCTTTATTTGCTAATGCTGTTTTTGTATTCCTTTGTGTTCTTCAAATAAAGTTTTGTGGCTCCGGTCTCTAGCTAAGGTCCCGCTTTGTATATACAACACGGTAGTGTTGGTTTTATCTCTTATGATAGATTGTCTCAAGGATGGTTAACGACATGCGGATGATTCGACCAGTCCCAAAAATACCTTAGTTAATTGTATTAAGTGCAGAGATCCGCCATCGACGCAACATGATTTCACACTGTTGGTACAATGTAAAACACAGACAAACAAATCCGCGCTTCAAGAAACCACAGCATCCATTGTCTCATCATATCAACAGCTGCAGATAAACTTAAATGACACCAGCAGTCTCTATTATTGCTGTCGGTGATAGGCAATTACTTGACATTGTCAGTCATCAAAGATTAACGGAACCAAATGTGATACAATTTATACACATTTTGGACCATTAACCCTCATAGTGCTGGAACCGACTTCTTGCTTATGCAGACAGGTTAGATCACAGGCCAGTCGCCAAGTTAAAGAGAGTTAACAGAATATGGTGGATTCAAAAGGTAATCAACCCATTTCCCTGATCATGAGACTGGTCAAATTTGAGAAGAAGACGTATGTTATTCATCATCCACTTTCTCTCCTTATAAAATCCCCATGCTTACACAGAGCAACATACCCTATATGGGATAGCTTATTTCAGACTTGAGTTTTCTTACTTTACTTACTTATGCCTACGTCCAACCCAAGTATCTCGCCGTTACGATCAAGTATGAAATACTCTTGTTCGAATCCCATCCACGGTTCGTGAAGACCAATGCACTCTCTGTCGAGAAACTCCCGAAATGTGTGTCTGGCCCCGGTTTCTCGAAAATACTTAAGTATATACTTAAGTAAAAACTTAATAAGATACTTAAGTACAATACCAAGCTTAGCTGAGTTCACAATTTAAGTTCGTTTCTCGAACGTACTTAAGTACGTACTCAGCTGAGTCAAATAACAAGCTCAAATATTTACTGTCTTTACTGATGTAAGTGGCCTTATCAAAACGCTCTCCAGCATATGAGGTAAAATAGACATAAAAGTACGGGAATATCTGTCAAATCGCGGGTCATCGACGTCATCATCAACGTCGACAAAACTAAAAGATCAAACATTGAGAAGATGAAGCGTTCACAAAACTGGTCTGAGAATGAGAGATTGGCTGCGGTCCAATTAATATGTTGACAGATAATATGAAAATAGGCAAAGCCTAAATTGGGCGGAAGATTTGTTTTTCAATGTATGAACACTGATAATTCTACATTATTATTACACATGTTTCCTTTGTAATGTATCGGTTAAAGGCAAGGAAATAGGAAATTCTCATCAGAATGCACCTGTGAAAGAGTTCCATGTCCATTGTCAATATTCAAATTGGGGGTGTTTAATATATATATATTGTCTACGACACAAACCACTGTAATTCACCAGTATGAATAAACACGCTGCAAACCGTTTATGAATGGTACATCTTCATTGGACAGAACGTCACAGAAGTCTAGTTTGCATCAAGCTTGATATATCGATTTTGCATTTGATACCTCAGCTTAGGGGATATTCTTTCAAAAGTCATTTGACAATGATTAGTTGATTTCTAACAACAGAGCAACACTTTTTGTATAGGTTTAGCAATCAAAGGCCTGAAGAAGTGAGGAAACAATGGGAGTAGGGATATGTTTATTGATACATATGAAACTCTCTGTTGAAATTGTTGTTTAACCATCATCCAACAATAGCATCTAAGACTCACTACTATCTATGTATTGTTTGATGCTATCAATTGATACTTCATATCCATATTTTAGCTGAGACACAGGTCCTTCCCTAAACTTTCCCATTTAAAAACGCTGCTTAACATCAAATTATTTTGACCAAAGCACAGACTAATGGGTTCCATGGTTAGTGTCTTGGAAGATAAATTGGCAGGAACTGATGAGTTTATAATAGGAGCAGGGATATGTTCATTGATACAACTGATACATTCTGTTGAAAATGTTGTTAAACCATTGTGCAACAATAGCATCTAAGACTAATTATCATGTATGTATGGTTGGAGATACTCGCATGTTTTAGCTCTCCTACCCATATCAGTAATGAAATGAGAAATAGAAGACACTGTTCGAGCCATATCAAAACCACCAATCAAACTATAGAATTTGAATCCCTAGATTATCTCTGCATGCAAATTGAGGATTCAAGGCAAGACTTCAGTAAGTGCTTCACAAATGTGAACATTTACTATAGGTCCAGAACTAAAACCTTGTCAATATGTAAAATTAACACTTCACCAAATTTTGTTGTAAGTATATGTTTTCCTCTGAGCCATTCAAAATTATAACATTTGATTTAAAGTTGAAACAGAGGAGAAATTTGTATACATTTACAATTATGAAGGAAATCCACCAATTCTTTAAAAAAATGTACTGCTGAAAAGGATTTGTTGATAGACGTTTAACTTTTTTCTTTCAATTTAAATAGCACCAAAAGTCTTTCAATAAAAAGATGAAATAAAAAAAGTCAATTCTATAGATAAACAATTGACAATGTTTAATCATATCAATAATCAGTTTACATTCTTATCATTGTTTATTATTACTTTATCAACCATTCTTATCATTTAAATATGTCTTACATCCAATAGCTAAAGTATCTGAAGTATATACAAACCAGAGAGTCCAACTGGGATTCGAACCCAGAACCTCCTCAGGAAAACTAAGATGCTCTAACCAGTTGAGCTATCAGACTTAATTCTGGCATTGTATAATTTTTAACAAATTCAATATGCCTTATTCAATTACCACATTAGTAGGATTAAGTCGCATACACTGACAGCCATCCTTTCCTCTTACAACACAAAAACAAATATGTAATAGTATTTATACAAATGTATTTATGGGTAGTCACAATTCTTTCTAATAGGTATTGGTAACAGTCATTTGCTGTTGTTTCAATATTGGACCAATCACAAGTACCTAAATTCGATAAAATGATACTCCTTTTTCAAAACTAGTGTCATACTTTCAATAGCATTATTAGTAAAATATATTTGAAACCAATTAGTTACAAAGAAAGGAAAACGTCCATACTAAACTTTCAAAACTAGTGTCATACTTTCAATAGCATTATTAGTAAAGCACTTCCTTCACAATATCCAGTGGTAACAATTTGGCAAGATGTAAACCCAGGCATTAATTCAGATATATCAGTACTACCTCATTTTATCAAATCTGCTTCATAAATCAGTATAGAAACCACTGTGAGAAAATGACAATATGGCCCATAAAAGACACCTTCCCAATTGGAAATTTCCTGTAAAATCATGCAGTCTTCCCAAAAATTCAAAGTCATACCAGTTTTTTTTGGCTTCTCAATTCAGTAAAAAGACCTGTAAGAAATGTCCTGATGAGCAAATTCCAGTCTTGTAACAACAATCTCTATTTTAAAAAGATGAACATTTAAATATCTTTTTCCTTTTAAAATTCAACTTGGACCCGTTACATGGTTGATTCATAACAATGTCTATGCTGCCTATATGTGAAACATGGTTACGAAATGGCTATGACAGGAGGAGACCTGTAAAACATAACAAGGCTTCAACAAAAATTACGGAGCAGAGACCTCTCAAAAAGGCAATCACTATTCAATTCCCTAATGGTTTGTGAATAGGAATAGTGGGAGTATATTCCTTTGTTACAATGCACAGCCATTTAATTTGCATATTAAAAAACATGCACATGTAACACACATGCAACAGACTAATTTAAACATTATTGGAATCAAGAATGGGACTGTATTTAAAACTACACACCAGCTGAGAAATTCCTGTGTTCATCATTGGGTTTTGTGGTATTTCAAAGCAGACCAGTCACCATGGTGTTATCTGCAAACATTCTAAAAATAAACACATGTGTACAGTGAACATAAAACAGTCTCAAATTCAATGATGTCGATATTTACATCCTGTACCATTGTATGGTCATTTCATATTGGAAAGAATCTAATGCCAAATACAATCAAAATCAACAAGAAACGACTTATTCCATCACTTTTATGTATGATATCAGAGATATCAGAGACATAGATATGTCTCTGATGATATGAGACAGCTGAACTAGGCTATCATTTACATTGTTGACATAATAACACTGGTTTAACATTTACACATCTCTCGTTGTTTGATTTATTGTTGACGGAGGTCATTCATCATTGTTGTAAGCAGTAAGTCTGTGAAATAACTTGCAAAACTAGACTGTCTGGATTCGATAGATATTGAAAATGTGACGCTTCAATGGGCGTAATCAGAAAGAAAAAAACTTGTTCTCCGACTTCGAGCGGCACATTTTCGATACCAAATCCATTTGTTTATGCTCTAAGATTGATAGTGGGAGTTTACTAATACAACCTCGACACATAGAGATCTAGATGCGGTTACATAAAATCGATATTCGGTGTAAGACCGTGATCATACGGCGCATAGTGTTTACATTAGACTAGGGTAGAATGGCTGTCCTGACATTGCCAGAGCTTCGATTTATTTATGTCGCTTTTTATGGGAAAAAGGCCCAATAAATTACGCCCAAGTTATATGAAAATGAAAGTGTACAAAAAGTTTTCTAACCTGCTATCATCGATGTTGGTATTCATTCAACAGGGTGACCAATTTATTCGATTTAAGATTTGAAGCGGTGACCTGATATTTTTGTAAATCCTGACTTGTCACGTGATATACAAAAGCAACAACAACAACAACAAATAAATATAGTGTAACACGTCACAGTTCTTGGTGTATGCATCATGTAAACATGTGTAGAATTGACTGGTTTTAGGATGAGAGACGCTAACTTCACCAAAGAAACGGAAAGGAACGCAATGCAGACTAAATTTTACAAAATTATTTTTTTATTTAGATTTTTTAGAAAATATTTGGATGAAATTTCTTCTATCAATTTTTTTTTAAAATTTGATTTTAAAAACCATTGCTTCCAAAAAAGCCCAATAAAAAAACGATTAAGGCCACATGAAATTAAAAAAAATGCAAAACAGACATGGCCGAAAAAAGTCTTATGGGGTTTGAAGTCATTCGGAATATCCTTTGTTTTGTAGGTATATTCTTTGGTTTCGTATACGTGTAACATATAGGCGGTCTCCAGACCGTGCCTTCGGCACGGTCTTCCGCCCGTATGACCAGTTGTATTGAAAGTTATGTGGACGCAATGTTAAACCCATTAATATAATGAATAAATAGATGTTTTGATTTTGTCATTATATAAATGATTTGCTTTTTCTTTATTATAAATAAGAATTAAATTGAAAACTAATCTAAAACTTGCTATACCACTGCTATTAACTATCGGTAATTTTACAGAGTACCCCAAAAGGGCAGCAATTTCTGATGTAGTGACCCTTACCGCCCTACAAATCGATGATTTTGATAGGCCATGAAGGTCACTGATAATGATATAATGGGCTCTGGAGGCAAAAAAAACTGCGGAGTCACCAACACGAAAAGAAGAGGCGGTATTGGTGAGAATCGTTGACGAAAACGTCGATGTCGTCTCAAGCATCTCGCCAAGTCAGTCATATTTGAGCAGCCCACTTAGATTTGAGGAAGCCCTTTAGCTTCCTCAAATTACCGTACTCAACTTAAGTTAAGTACGTTATCTTAAGTACGTTATTTATTGAAGAAACGGTACTCAAATACCATGCTTAACTTAAGTCTGATTTTGAGTCCAGTATTGGATATAAGTTCGTTAATCGACTTAAGTATTTTCGAGAACCCGGGGCCTGGCCCCGGTTTCTCGAAAATACTTAAGTATATACTTAAGTAAAAACTTAATAAGATACTTAAGATCAATACCAAGCTTAGCTGAGTTCACAATTTGAGTTCGTTTCTTGAACATACTTAAGTACGTACTCAGTTGAGTCAAATAACAAGCTCAAATATTTACTTTTTTTACTGTTGTAAGTGGCCTTATCAAAACGCTCTCCAGCATATGAGGTAAAATAGACATAAAATTACGGGAATATCTGTCAAATCGCGGGTCATCGACGTCATCAAAACTAAAAGATCAAACATTGAGAAGATGAAGGGTTCACAAAACTGGTCTGAGAATGAGAGATTGGCTGCGGTCGAATTAATATGTTGACAGATATGACCAGTTGTATGGAAAGTTATGCAGAAGCAATGTTAAACCCATTAATATAAATGAATAAATAGATGTTTTGATTTTGTCATCATATAAATGATTTGCCTTTTCTTTATTAATATGAAAATAGGCAAAGCCTAAATTGGGCGGAAGATTTGTTTTTCAATGTATGAACACTGCTAATTCTACATTATTATTACACATGTTTCCTTTGTAATGTATCGGTTAAAGGCAAGGAAATAGGAAATTCTCATCAGAATGCACCTGTGAAAGAGTTCCATGTCCATTGTCAATATTCAAATTGGGGGTGTTTAATATATATATATATTGTCTACGACACAAACCACTGTAATTTACCACCATGAATAAACACGCTGCAAACCGTTTATGAATGGTACATCTTCATTGGACAGAACGTCACAGAAGTCTAGTTTGCATCAAGCTTGATATATCGATTTTGCATTTGATACCTCAGCTTAGGGGATATTCTTTCAAAAGTCATTTGACAATGATTAGTTGATTTCTAACAACAGAGCAACACTTTTTGTATAGGTTTAGCAATCAAAGGCCTGAAGTAGTGAGGAAACAATGGGAGTAGGGATATGTTTATTGATACATATGAAACTCTCTGTTGAAATTGTTGTTTAACCATCATCCAACAATAGCATCTAAGACTCACTACTATCTATGTATTGTTTGATGCTATCAATTGATACTTCATATCCATATTTTAGCTGAGACACAGGTCCTTCCCTAAAATTTCCCATTTAAAAACGCTGCTTAACATCAAATTATTTTGACCAAAGCACAGACTAATGGGTTCCATGGTTAGTGTCTTGGAAGATAAATTGGCAGGAACTGATGAGTTTATAATAGGAGCAGGGATATGTTCATTGATACAACTGATACATTCTGTTGAAAATGTTGTTAAACCTTTGTGCAACAATAGCATCTAAGACTAATTATCATGTATGTATGGTTGGAGATACTCGCATGTTTTAGCTCTCCTACCCATATAAGTAATGAAATGAGAAATAGAAGACACTGTTCGAGCCATATCAAAACCACCAATCAAACTATAGAATTTGAATCCCTAGATTATCTCTGCATGCAAATTGAGGATTCAAGGCAAGACTTCAGTAAGTGCTTCACAAATGTGAACATTTACTATAGGTCCAGAACTAAAACCTTGTCAATATGTAAAATTAACACTTCACCAAATTTTGTTGTAAGTATATGTTTTCCTCTGAGCCATTCAAAATTATAACATTTGATTTAAAGTTGAAACAGAGGAGAAATTTGTATACATTTACAATTATGAAGGAAATCCACCAATTCTTTAAAAAAATGTACTGCTGAAAAGGATTTGTTGATAGACGTTTAACTTTTTTCTTTCAATTTAAATAGCACCAAAAGTCCTTCAATAAAAAGATGAAATAAAAAAAAGTCAATTCTATAGACAAACAATTGACAATGTTTAGTCATATCAATAATCAGTTTACATTCTTATCATTGTTTATTATTACTTTATCAACCATTCTTATCATTTAAATATGTCTTACATCCAATAGCTAAAGTATCTGAAGTATATACAAGCCAGAGAGTCCAACTGGGATTCGAACCCAGAACCTCCTCAGGAAAACTAAGATGCTCTAACCAGTTGAGCTATCAGACTTAATTCTGGCATTGTATAATTTTTAACAAATTCAATATGCCTTATTCAATTACCACATTAGTAGGATTAAGTCGCATACACTGACAGCCATCCTTTCCTCTTACAACACAAAAACAAATATGTAATAGTATTTATACAAATGTATTTATGGGTAGTCACAATTCTTTCTAATAGGTATTGGTAACAGTCATTTGCTGTTGTTTCAATATTGGACCAATCACAAGTACCTAAATTGGATAAAATGATACTCCTTTTTTAAAACTAGTGTCATACTTTCAATAGCATTATTAGTAAAATATATTTGAAACCAATTAGTTACAAAGAAAGGAAAATGTCCATACTAAACTTTCAAAACTAGTGTCATACTTTCAATAGCATTATTAGTAAAGCACTTCCTTCACAATATCCAGTGGTAACAATTTGGCAAGATGTAAACCCAGGCATTAATTCAGATATATCAGTACTACCCCATTTTATCAAATCTGCTTCATAAATCAGTATAGAAACCACTGTGAGAAAATGACAATATGGCCCATAAAAGACACCTTCCCAATTGGAAATTTCCTGTAAAATCATGCAGTCTTCCCAAAAATTCAAAGTCATACCAGTTTTTTTGGCTTCTCAATTCAGTAATTCAGTAAAAAGACCTGTAAGAAATGTCCTGATGAGCAAATTCCAGTCTTGTAACAACAATCTCTATTTTAAAAAGATGAACATTTAAATATCTTTTTCCTTTTAAAATTCAACTTGGACCCGTTACATGGCTGATTCATAACAATGTCTATGCTGCCTATATGTGAAACATGGTTACGAAATGGCTATGACAGGAGGAGACCTGTAAAACATAACAAGGCTTCAACAAAAATTACGGAGCAGAGACCTCTCAAAAAGGCAATCACTATTCAATTCCCTAATGGTTTGTGAATAAGAATAGTGGGAGTATATTCCTTTGTTACAATGCACAGCCATTTAATTTGCATATTAAAAACATGCACATGTAACACACATGCAACAGACTAATTTAAACATTATTGGAATCAAGAATGGGACTGTATTTAAAACTACACACCAGCTGAGAAATTCCTGTGTTCATCATTGGGTTTTGTGGCATTTCAAAGCAGACCAGTCACCATGGTGTTATCTGCAAACATTCTAAAAATAAACACATGTTTACAGTGAACATAAAACAGTCTCAAATTCAATGATGTCGATATTTACATCCTGTACCATTGTATGGTCATTTCATATTGGAAAGAATCTAATGCCAAATACAATCAAAATCAACAAGAAACAACTTATTCCATCACTTTTATGTATGATATCAGAGATATCAGAGACATAGATATGTCTCTGATGATATGAGACAGCTGAACTAGGCTATCATTTACATTGTTGACATAATAACACTGGTTTAACATTTACACATCTCTCGTTGTTTGATTTATTGTTGACGGAGGTCATTCATCATTGTTGTAAGCAGTAAGTCTGTGAAATAACTTGCAAAACTAGACTGTCTGGATTCGATAGATATTGAAAATGTGACGCTTCAATGGGCGTACTCAGAAAGAAAAAAACTTGTTCTCCGACTTCGAGCGGCACATTTTCGATATCAAATCCATTTGTTTATGCTCTAAGATTGATAGTGGGAGTTTACTAATACAACCTCGACACATAGAGATCTAGATGCGGTTACATAAAATCGATATTCGGTGTAAGACCGTGATCGTACGGCGCATAGTGTTTACATTAGACTAGGGTAGAATGGCTGTCTTGACATTGCCAGAGCTTCGATTTATTTATGTCGCTTTTTATGGGAAAAAGGCCCAATAAATTACGCCCAAGTTATATGAAAATGAAAGTGTACAAAAAGTTTTCTAACCTGCTATCATCGATGTTGGTATTCATTCAACAGGGTGACCAATTTATTCGATTTAAGATTTGAAGCGGTGACCTGATATTTTTGTAAATCCTGACTTGTCACGTGATATACAAAAGCAACAACAACAACAAATAAATATAGTGTAACACGTCACAGTTCTTGGTGTATGCATCATGTAAACATGTGTAGAATTGACTGGTTTTAGGATGAGAGACGCTAACTTCACCAAAGAAACGGAAAGGAACGCAATGCAGACTAAATTTTACAAAATTATTTTTTTATTTAGATTTTTTAGAAAATATTTGGATGAAATTTCTTCTATCAATTTTTTTTAAACTTTGATTTTAAAAACCATTGCTTCCAAAAAAGCCCAATAAAAAACGATTAAGGCCACATGAAATTGAAAAAAATGCAAAACAGACATGGCCGAAAAAAGTCTTATGGGGTTTGAAGTCATTCGGAATATCCTTTGTTTTGTAGGTATATTCTTTGGTTTCGTATACGTGTAACATATAGGCGGTCTCCAGACCGTGCCTTCGGCACGGTCTTCCGCCCGTATAAATAAGAATTAAATTGAAAACTAATCTAAAACTTGCTATACCACTGCTATTAACTATCGGTAATTTTACAGAGTGTCCCAAAAGGGTGGCAATTTCTGATGTAGTGACCCTTACCGCCCTACAAATCGATGATTTCGATAGGCCATGAAGGTCACCGATAATGATATAATGGGTTATGGAGGCAAAAAAACTGCGGAGTCACCAACACGAAAAGAAGAGGCGATTGGTGAGAATCGTTGACGAAAACGTCGATGTCGTCTCAAGCATCTCGCCAAGTCAGTCATATTTGAGCAGCCTACTTAGATTTGAGGAAGCCCTTTAGCTTCCTCAAATTACCGTACTCAACTTAAGTTAAGTACGTTATCTTAAGTACGTTATTTATTGAAGAAACGGTACTAAAATACCATGCTTAACTTAAGTCTGATTTTGAGTCCAGTATTGGATATAAGTTCGTTAATCGACTTAAGTATTTTCGAGAAACCGGGGCCAGGTGTTGAAGTCTACATGTACAAAATATTGAAATGATTAGGCAACACACCATGTCAATGTTTGACTAAAAGATATTTGTGTTAGTCATAACTGGCCCCGGCTTCTCGAAAATACTTAAGTATATACTTAAGTAAAAACTTAATAAGATACTTAAGTACAATACCAAGCTTAGCTGAGTTCACAATTTGAGTTCGTTTCTCGAACGTACTTAAGTACGTACTCAGTTGAGTCAAATAACAAGCTCAAATATTTACTGTCTTTACTGATGTAAGTGGCCTTAACGCCTTGGCTCTCCAGCATATGAGGTAAAATAGACATAAAAGTACGGGAATATCTGTCAAATCGCGGGTCATCCACGTCATCATCGACGTCATCAAAACTAAAAGATCAAACATTGAGAAGATTAAGCGTTCACAAAACTGGTCTGAGAATGAGAGATTGGCTGCGGTCCAATTAATATGTTGACAGATATGACGAGTTGTATTGAAAGTTATGTTGACGCAATGTTAAACCCATTAATATAAATGAATACATAGATGTTTTGATTTTGTCATTATATAAATCATTTGCTTTTTCTTTATTATAAATAAGAATTAAATTGAAAACTAATCTAAAACTTGCTATGTATCAGTGTACAATACCACTGCTAGATCTATTAACTATCGGTAATTTTACAGAGTGCCCCAAAAGGGCAGCAATTTCTGATGTATTGACCCTTACCGCCCTACAAATCGATGATTTCGATAGGCCATGAAGGTCACTGATAATGATATAATGGGCTCCGGAGGCAAAAAAAAATGCGGAGTCACCAACACGAAAAGAAGAGGCGGTATTGGTGAGAATCGTTGACGAAAACGTCGATATCGTCTCAAGCATCTCGCCAAGACAGTCATATTTGAGCAGCCTACTTAGATTTGAGGAAGCCCTTTAGCTTCCTCAAATTACCGTACTCAACTTAAGTTAAGTACGTTATCTTAAGTACGTTATTTATTGAAGAAACGGTACTAAAATACCATGCTTAACTTAAGTCTGATTTTGAGTCCGATATTGGATATAAGTTCGTTAATCGACTTAAGTATTTTCGAGAAACCGGGGCCAGATATATGCGGATATTTTCTTGAATACAAATACAACATTACGAAGTGGCATGTCATTGGAAGAGACAAGGACAGGCGTTTCTAATGGAGTACTCTGAAACGCTTTCAATGAAGTGTTACATTGCAATATTGCTTTGCTCGATATCGAAAAATGTAAGAAATGTTTATGAACCATACGCAAACTTTTGGCATAAGATATTGAGTAAAATGCCACCAATATATAACCAATGTCAGTCTTGATACATTCGATTTTAACAACTGTCAGTAATATCACGAAAACACAACAACAGCATAAAGTTGAGAGTGACCCTGGCGCAGTGGGAGAATGTCGGCCTACTGCACCGAGGGTGCATGGCTCGATACCCGTTAGCAGCGAGGTGAAAATGATGGCTATCCACAAATAGTCGCAACTACTGGTTAAGCATTCATAAAACAATCATTGAGAGTTAATAAATAAAAGCTTCAAGTTTCAGCCACACATCGATGAACAATAAATGAGGTTAATCTAAACTAAGCAACGGTTGAAAACTGCGTTTTATCCAGATTTAACCAAAAATGAAAACTTCTTGTGTATCAATGGAAGATCTTGGTAGTTAAAGTAAAAAATACACACTCGTAAAAGCTTACACGCGGTAAGATCAGTTATGACATTTTCTTGACGGCAGTAAATCTGGCTCCAAAATAGTTACCGACTTACAAGCTGGCTTGTCGTAGTCGTACATTTCGCAAAGCGCTATCTGGTTCGATCCTCCGTGAAAAGGGTCTGGGAACAATACAATGGGCTTCAGTAGCATGTTCCTTATACCCTCTATCCGCACGGCCTTTTCCATTACAGGCAATTCTGCAATACAAAGGTCCAACTATTTCTAGTTCAACCATCGGAATGAAATAGTAAAACGAAAAAGTGGTTTGGGAAAAAATAAACAAGTAAATTGGCTGGTCTGGTCCGTGATCTAACCTGTTTCCTACTCTGAGTATTTTTAAAAGGATTCCAAGCATTCTATGGGTTAATTATCAAAACGATTATCTGTTTTTGCTGAATATATTATCCTTAATGTTTCCTTTGTATAACGACTTTCATGTTATGGGTTTTCGACTTTTTTTTTTCAAAAAATGTTTCGTCCTTTTATATGAATAATGAGATTTACATTCTTACAGACCTGCTAGGGCATTCAACTATCCTTTGAGTGCAAGTAAGCGGTTATTCTTTGATTGTTGAAATCTCTCACGCTTTTTTACATACTTTTGAAATAAGATCGTTATGATGGCATTGTTTGAGCTTATGTATTGTAGCTTGCATTCTGTTCCTTCAATTGATTCATGTACCTAACAGCTTTAATATTCTTAAGGAATTATGTTAATAAACATGTCAACCTGTATTTAATTATTATAACTTATCCTCAAACACCGTTCGTCAGGTTTTTTTGATGAATAAATGAATGTAAAAATGTATAAAAACATAAATAGATAAGTAAATATAGTCAGTACGTATAAATAAGTAGATGAATATGTAAATGAACAAAAATGTTTAGAAGATACAAAAAATAAAAAGATGAAAGGATGAATGATCAATAAAAGGGGGGTGATCACGTGATCAATGTTTACGATATAAAACATATTGCAAATGGCGGCGTCCATCAATGAGCAGGCATCTATGCATTTTTAAAGCAGATTACTTTTCCACTATTTTACATACGCCATGTTCCGTCAATTAATTTTCCGAAACCGCCGGTGCATGTTGTTTCCATTTTGGCCATGTCGTTCGTTCCAAGACCCTGCAGAGAATTTCGAGTCGAGGAATGCGAATGACCTGAAAACAACACCAATCGACTTCAATTTCTCTACCGAGTGTTAGACGTAGCGCCGTTATAAAACATGAGTTATCATATAACACCACAACCGGAAAGATGATGGTCGGAACAGGACGTATATAGAATAGTGGAAAACAAAAGATATATGCTGAAGAAAGCAAATATAACTGTCACGCGGCCATCTTGCCCGGCCTTTTCGGTAAACATTGGCCACGTGATCAACCCGCCTGAATAATGTATTTACCTTCGGGAAAAGCCGGGACACAGTCCATCACTTTCGTCTTGATGTTAACATCCGTCGGTGACTGGATCATAAAGATGTAGTCTATGGTCGTTTTACTGTCCGGAAATGGTGTGGTCAAAAACTGTGTTCGGAAACGTGGGCCTTGGTTAGCTTGTGCACTCGTTATTCTGTCTTTAGCCTCCATAGCCTGAAATCTTTATGAAATCTAGATCGAACCTTCATGCTTACTAAGACTGGGTGAGACTCAGAATTTAATAATTGTTTGCTTTTCTGAAAGACAGTGGGGCTTATAATAACTGTGATTTCGAAAGCAAACATTATGTACCTACTAGATTCATTATATTAATATCTATTAACGAGAGCATGAAACGTTTAGGGATATGAGTGAGGCTGGATGAAACGAAATAAAGAATTGGTTGAGACAGAGGTGGAACACGATGGTGATACAGCAATAATACCTTAAAAAACAAGGTTATATCTAAACCAAAAAAGCGGAAGAAGGTAAGACAATCAACGGATATCTTGTAAATTGCAACAAGAAAAACAAAATGAGACCATCGAAATGTTGATGATACATATATGTCATTATAAGGAGAAAGCCAGAATGACATGTTAGCTGTTAACAGGGAAATATTTTAGCAGAATTGAGGTAAACGATGGCGGAGGCGCAATCAAGCTCGTATTAAGCGACCAAACAACTTCATTACACGATGCTAAACCTTTGTGCGGTGCACCGCTTAAGCTATCGTTGGTTTAACGGTGGCGAGCGGTACCGAGCGTTGGTTTAGCGGTGATGCGAGCGTTGAAAGAGCGGCTTTTTGCGCATGTGGAAGAGATAAAAGTTTGAATAGCGGCACACCGCTTCTGACTACGGAACTGAACGGATCGAATTGATAGACGTTCTGATAATTTTTGTTTTTTTAGAAGTCGATAGTTGAAGTTCATCATTCCACGTAGAAAAAAGATGAAGGCTGGAGATGGTGCACATCAGGCGGTGGAGGATGCAACAAGCTTCCACGATGGTTCTGAAAGTTTAATGGTGATGTTGCATGGCGGTGAGCAGCATCTAGAATCTGTTTTCAAGGATGCCGAATGCGTTCTCCACGACCCGTCTTGCCCTGGACAGCTGTTAGTTGAAGATGCGCTCTTCAAAGGTGGGATTTCTGGTGTTGTACGGCTTCATGAAGAAGGTCCGCAAAGAGAGGGCGTCATCTTCGATTATGAAGTAAGGCACATTCCGATTGTCATTGGATAGGGGGTCTGGCTGAGGAAAGGCATGAATCCTTTTCTGGTCCAGCCCACGAAGGAGATCACTTTCATTATAGATCTGAGCGTCTGAGTATACGCTATTGCCTTACATGTCAACGTGAACTTGTAGTCAGCAGCCATCACAGGATCATGCTATGAAAGCCTTTTTAGATGTATGATTATTCTGAGCCAAAGTTAGAACGAGCTTTACAAGACAAATGATGGCCATCAATGGAACCGTCTGTGTGGAAAAGTTCCATCCCTGGTACCATTGGTCAGCTAGGTCTATCCATCCTTGTTCAGTTGTTGGGCAAAACAGAAATTCATCTGTGTACTCCTTAAAAATGGCCTTTACCACTTCTCTAACTACCACACTGATGGTGTTGTGGGGAACCCTCCAGGCGTATTGCATGTTTCTGTAGGTGTTACCAGAGAGCAGGTACCGTAGGGTGATTGCCACTTTTACAGACAAGGTTCCAGGCTTGGTCGATAATTGGTGTCTTGTTTGGTCAATCGGGAGGGGGTCAGCCTAAGTACAACTTCATCGAACATGGCTGGTGGTATCCTATTAAAGGCGTGGAAGGCTCGTGGGTCCTCATTGTTTAGCTCCACCATCAGCTTGTGATACAGTCCATGTTCAGGCCTTCTCAGTATCCACTGGTTGACCCACACAACTCTGTCTCCTTCTTCTCTCTCTTCTCATTTTGCCAATCGTTTGTTGCAATCTGAGGATATTCTGCTGCTTGACTAGGGCATCAAACACAACAAGTCTTTCAGCATCCATGGTAGAACACTTTTACTGTAACTGAGCAAATTAAAACGAGGTATGCGCGCAACGGTATCTCGATTTAAATGAACTCCTAACTCATTTCTCCCCGTACTTATAACCAAATTCTGGTCCTGCTACATCACCTCAATACCAACGCCAAACCAAAGTTCATCACTGCAATGGATCGCTTCTTCAACGCCCGACACCGTTCGAGCTATTCCGTGTCCGCTCGAAAAACGTTTACAATCGCTTAACCAAAGTTTGTACAACGTCACGTTTAATCACCACCCGGGCAAAGCTGGCGAAGCAGCGGTTGTCCAGCGTTCAAGAATTCATTTTGGCCTTGTGGACCCAAACGTCCACGAACTTGCGTCCAACGGTGCCAGACTTTGAGTGAGCCTTGGTGGAACGGTGCGTGACTTTGTCGGAGAAGAAAATTGTCTGCTCCTTACCACTGGCAATATTTTGTGGAGCTCAAAACTTTCTGAGCTGTAGGAGGAACCATCAGCAGTGACCGAGCATATACGGCGTTGCCTTAACGGGGGACAACTTCTGTTTAACGGTCGTGAACGGTAGCGATCGGTGATGTATGCTTTTCACCGCTCTAGGAACGTTCAAGCAAAGTTCTGGTGGTGTGACCGGGCCTTAACGTGTGTATTCAGTGAATAAACATGCATTTAACCCAAAAGCGTGACATCGCTTTATTTACATCTACCGCAAACAAACTGTAATTACTAAAGTGAATTTACGCTTCAAGAAATAAAAATGCTTTCAATAGCTACTCTTAATTGAAGATCAAACAAAAGCAAAAACCCTGTATAGAGAGAGTACGAAAGAAAGAAATTGATTTTGGTCTGAAACAAACATGAAGAACGAATAAATGCACGAATATATAGACAAATTGAAAATAGAATAGCACAGTCAGCGACATGAGTGCGAATGGAATATTTTCAATGTATGTCTTTCACACAAAGCCGTTCGAGGTAGATCAATCACGTGTAAATTCACCCACTCAACGCATATACAGCTTGGTCTAATCTAGCTCGTGTTGCAAAATTTGCTTATCTATTGAAGATACTTGTTCACAGATGTGAGGGTATATGGAAGCTTAAAATCATTGTTTTTAAAACTTCTCAACAGCTGTACTGTTATATGATTATATGTTATTTGATGATTATCACCACAACGAATGTAATTATTAAAACTGTTTATGACACTTTATTAGCAGATAATGAAAATGGTATAATGGATTGGTGCGGAAATGTTAGACAGATGTTATCACAATCTGGTTTTATCTGGGATAATCCTCATCAGAGTAATCTAAAATCTTTCCGTTGCATTTTCAAAAATCGCTTCATTGATATTTTCAAATAGACTTGGTATAATGACATGCTCCAGTGCAGTGTTTTATGCACAAATACACATTTTAAAATAGAACACATTTTAGCAGAATATTTAAACATACTACCAAAGCATTATAGAACTTGTATATCTAGATTGAGTATATCTTCACATTCATTTGACCCAAAAGCGTGATATCGCTTTATTTACATCTACCGCAAATAAAATGTGCGTACCTAGATAAATTGGCGCTTCCTAGAATAAATATGCTTTCAATAGCTTCTTTTAATTGTACATCAAATCAGAGCATAACACTGTATATATAGAGTATGAGAGAAAGAAATTGATTTGAACTGAGACGAACATTAAGGGCGAAATAATACACAAATAGAGATGCTGGGAAAGAAATAGCACAGCTACATAAATACAAATGGAATATCTTCAAAATGTACCTTTCACGCGTAAATCAGTTCGAGGTTGATCGATCACCTGTAACTTCATCCACTCAAAGTATGTACACTTTGGTCCCAATCTTACCCTTGTTGCAAATCTTAGTAATTTATTAACGGTACTTGTTCACAGATGTGAGAATATTTGGGAGCTTTAAATTAATTTCTTTATAACCCTCAGAACAGATATACTGTTAAATGATATGCACTGGAGAAGAATCATTGGAAGAGTGTATACAGTGAATTAAAGTGCACCTAATCAAACAGCATGACATCGCTGTATTTACATGTACCGCAAATAAACTGTACATACGTTGTATTTAGATAGATTGGCGCTTTCTGAAATTATCATGCTTAAAAGCGACTTTTAATTGTAGATGAAATAAAAACAGAAATACTGTATAGATAGAGTATGAGAGATGGAGCG
>OX401404.1:16031631-16224779 GCA_947846245.1 Cerastoderma edule
CAATCTCAAATCAATCAACACGAAGGTTGATACGATCCAAGGTACTTGCGAAACCCTTAAAGCCGAAAACAAGGTACTAAAAGAAAAAAATGAGCAGTTGTCAACAAAGGTGAGCACTCTCGAGGACCACATAGACAGCATCGAAGGACAATCCCGACGGAACAACCTAATCATCCACGGAATAAAGGGTGACACCAATGATAGAGGGGAAAAAAGCTAGAGGAAAATACGTGAGTTCATAACAAGCGACCTTAATGTTACTACCGGCCAAAACATCGATCTGGAAAGGGTCCACAGACTTAGAAAAGCTCACAAAAAAAGGATGGACTAATCATCGCCAAGTTCGCCAAGTTCAAAGATCGGGAGATTGTGGTTGCTACATCTCGCGTGGCGCTAAAGAATCGACCCCCTACCGAGTAAGTGAAGACTTCACTTCAAAAGTTTGATATGCAAGGCGAATGCTAGGAGAAGAACTTGTACACGCACGTAGGCACGGTCAACTGGCATCAATACGACTCGATAAACTGATAATAGAGGTATCAATCCACAAATACGACCACACCTTCCAGAAACCCACTCTTGTATTTACCTATAATTTACAGACCTATCATTTGATCGATGAACAATCAATGTATTGAATTCAATTGATTTCAGGACGGTGTCGCCAACAGAGGTTATTGGATGAAAATGACAGTCGTTAAATTGAGCTACACTATATGTGCTATCGAATAAATAATATCTATACTGTAAATGAATTTATGAGAAAGTTATTCAATAAGTGTTCTTTTAATATACGTAGTGGGAACAAGTTGTATGACCTAAATCGATCAGCGATACCTGTATTGAAGGAGAGTAGTTACTTTTCCCTTTATGAGTATAGGTAGCGTTCCGATAACACTGTGTCGGGCGTGGCTGGGAATTACTGCGAGAAATTTATGAGTGTAAATTGTCTCAGTAATTTGTGGCGTATAAATTGTCTCCCCATCTTTTTGGTTCAATGTTTGATGATATTGCTATATATATATGAAACTTGATGTAAACTAGATGATAGCAAGTTCAATGTATTATAGTCATTTATATAAAGTAAATTGTCAGTTCAATGTCACTCTTCATTGTAATAGAAATCGGTCCCTGAATCAAACGAGCAATCCAAGGAGTGCATCTACAATAAGTATAATATAGATGAGCATAAATAACCTGTATCGGTACAACAACCAATGATAAAAGTGTTTGGGTTTTTTCTGCTTGATCATTTGAACAAAAGTTCATTTAGTTTTAGTTCAGACCTTTCAAGCACCGTCGTTTAACATATAAAGAATAAGATTTCATTTTCTTTTCGCTTTCTCCGTTATATCTCACTTACTCTGCGTCATCCAAAGCTAAGACTTTAAAAACCACTATGAAAAAAGGGACAGAAAATGCTCGCTAGGAGCATCTCCGGTACATACAATTGTTTGTATCTTATTTCATGATATGATGTATTTTTGTAACGCTCCTTTTTGCCATTTGCTGCTACTTTCCTTTAACACAGCACATCATAAGAGCGCTCGTCGGGTCTTAGCTTTGAACGAGTAAATTTAAACTTATTTATTTTACATCGATTGTGAAACATGTTCTTACAACTTAGATTAAGCACTCTCGATTCTGCTTCCTGGATCGCATGACCAGGTATCGCGCCGAATGCGGTTTAATGAAAGTTCGCAAGGCAGATCCCGCTACTCACAGTACTCGAACCCATGATCGTTATGTCCAGAAGCCGACACTCTAACCCTGGACCACTGTCCTCCACAGTAAATGTAGGCCTATATATGAGGGATAACAATGTTGATAAGGTTATCTAGATGTTGATAAAAACTGGTGTACAGTTTTTTCTGGTACGTTTGAGTTTACAATATGTGAGAAACAAGAGCTAATTATCCCCACAACAATACAATCGGAAAACATCGGGTTTATCCAATGTATTTCTCAGCTCAAGGAAATACCCGAGTAGTTCCAATCGACAACAATACAGACACATCGTGAATGAGATATCAGAAAATGCAGTCTCCTTTGCAAAGTTATCGTTCATCCCTCAAGGATATCAACACATGTAGTGGGAACCAATTTACTCGGGTAGATATTTCAGACGATATTGTAATTTATTCGCACATAGTTATGATCAAATTTACGAATTGTTCAACTGTTTAAAAGACAATGCGATATGAATATGCATATCTATACACAATTAAGGAGGAGCTTTTCGAAGTTTCGAATTTCATTTGAACAAAAGAATGTTCAAATCTCTGATACAATCCTTGTAATTTAACCCTTTATTTACAATACCTTTCCTTGACGCATCTCTTGTAGAAGTATAAAGTAACCATTTAAACAAAAGGACGAACCACTCCTAATGTGCGGTTCATGAATCTCTTTTATCAGAATGGCGAATACATTAAATCAATATAGCATGTATTTTCGTCTTGCCTTTTTCGTCTGGTATAGCTCTCAGTTTGGGCAAATCACCAACTCCCATATGAAGGAGTTAAACCCACATTGAAGGTATGCGATAAAGGCCATTTAAATTGACCCTTAGCTCTTTACCACACGTTAATTTTTCGGCCGTCCGAAATTGAAAGAGTTTGCAGACGACATTTCAAAATGTGTTGAAATTAGAAAGTAATCTTCTGATAGAGTAGAAAACATTGTGGGAAAAGGAGAAATTGCTCGCCACGGGAAATTTCTCCTTTTCCAACAGTGTGTTCAAGAGTCGTCTGCAGCAAACTGGAAAAATGTCGTTATTGTTTTCGTATTGGTTAACTTAACAACCATGTGATAGGAAGGTCTTTTGCAGACAACTCGAAAACGAATCGGCAGTAGAACTCGAATAAAAGTCGACAGTAGAATATTTTGCTCATTTACTTGCAAGAATCAATCTACCCTACCAAAGGAATACAACTCTGACTCGTTTTTCTTTCATTTAGATTTGTCGTCTGCAAAACCTATCCAAGTAAGAAAGGGTGTCTTTTGGTTTAGATAATTCGGTATCACGTGATTTCATAAACTATAAATGAATCAACAGCTCTAAACCTATGAAGACGAAACGGAGGACATTTTGGTTTGTGTCGCGAAAAAGTTATTTTGACCTAATGATAGTTTTGTTTTTAAATCACAATCAAGACTATTTAACATCTGGACAGTCCATTGTGACAGTGTCTTGTTACATACCATCACATTAAGGTAAGATGTTCGCCATTTGAATTTCAAAAACTTGTTTCTTTGTGTGGTTTATCTAGGACACAAGGTTGCGTATTAACTTCCTTGTTTGAAAATGAAAAGAATGTACATTAAATGAATTGCGAAAAGAAAATCGCAACGAAAGAAAACAGTGCTCACATATCGAGCAATTTCTTCATTTTTGGATTATTTTTATGCAGTTAAAAAATGGTAAGATATCGCAATCAATTTTGAAATAAAATACGAAAGTTGAAGTAATAACTTCAAAACCGCATTTCATTTCAAATGTTTTTGTATCAAGCCTATGTGTTAAATCAGAATACTTAAGACAAGACAGATAGGTTATCTATTTTATCATGTGATGAATGTGTGAAGGGTCCAAATTGAAATCAAACTGTTCGCGATCCAAATCCATGAATTGCTCATGGTGAGCGCTTTCTCATTTATTCACAATGCTTTTTTCTCAAAAGCACTAAACATGTTGTTTGTGCTTTGTCATGCCTGTTTTTGCTGTATTTACACCCGTCATCCCGATACTCCAATAGCAGTGCGGCACTACAATAGCAGTTCCAAACAAATCGCACCCGCTTAAGGTTTATACCACATATCTTCGCAATTTATGTTATCAAGATTGCACTTTGAAACCCGAAACCAACTGAGGTCGATACTTTTTGTATATCCATTTATATTGGGAAGGAATTTAAAACGCCAAAAAGGGAATGTTTCTGTAAAATTTCCATCGAAAATCGGCGTTAACCTGATACTATTGACATATTTTCACAAAAAACAACTTTTTAAAAAAAACGTATGATAGTTGTTTGACCTTCAGCACGTTTAGCGATCATAATGCTGCAAATGTCAAAAGTGGAAAACTTACATATGTTATAGGAAATAAGATAGAGAATGTTTGCGTTGCTAGTATACATTTTCTGATGGGTACCTCAATAACAATTCTATTCAATAACAGTACAGTTTTAAACTGCTATTGTAGTGCTGCACTGTTATTTTAGTATCGGGATGAAGGGTGTAGTATCGGGGTACGGTAAAAAAAGTTGATTGAATTATTGCGATTTGTAAGCAGTTTTTGTTTTGTTCTGTTTTTGAATCTGCTTTCCCTTAAGTAGAGATCTTATGAAATGTGGCGTTTAAATGTCTTTGAATCATTTCCTTTGATATCGGATTTCACTCAAAGTTTAACTTACTTATTCAAAAATGAATATGGCGGAAGCTAAGACCTTATTGAATTCACGCTCGATAGCTGATTCCTGGATACAGAACCAGTATTCGCGCCGATTTGAGGGCTAATTCCGGTAATTTTCACTTCGCCTAACGGGTATTGAAACCATGTCCCTCGGTACAAGAGACCGACGCTCTACCTCTGCCCAACTGTCGCCCACAATGGCAGCGTAGGAGCGACATTTAACCCATTACCAAACAATGACAATTTGTTGCAGACGACTCTCAAAACATTGTGGGAAAAGGAGAAATTGCTCGCAAAGATCAATTTCTCCTTTTCCAACAAGTTTTTTTTCTCTATCTAAAGAACTTCCAACTTTATCACATTTTGAAATGCCGTCTGCAAACTCTTTCAATTTAAGACTGTCGAAAATGTGTTGTATGGGAAAGGGTTAATGAATACCATACCCATTGCTCACTAGAAAGTGCTTGTAAATGGACAGTTGTCACTTTAAAATAATTTAAAACAGAAATCATTTGCTAGCTCTAAATATATTTTCTTATTTCAAATGTTCGTCACCTGCGTGATGCCAGATGTCAAAGATAAAGTGCAAATATACGTTTGCCCACACTTGTTTTAAGTGTTTAAAAGACACACTCCACCTTACATTTACAAAGCTTCAGTTGTCTATGGTAGATGCCTAAGTGGCATAAAAGATTATCTCACCTTATAACAAATTATTTTGTTTTACAGATTAGGTAGGTTCTATACAACAGTTTTCATGGCAAGCGGGTCTTCTTTATACAAAGGGTCAGACGGCGTATACCTTTATGATTGCGGTGTTTGCCTGACACATTCAACAACATCAGAGGCCGTATCCTATTGTACTATTTGTTGCGAGCACCTGTGCCAGTCATGTGATAAGGGCCACAGAGGATCCCGGGCCACGAAGGACCACGCCCTCTTGACAGGAAGTCAGAATCCATCTGGATCAATGAAGACAACCCCACCTCCGTCGATCATGTATTGTGATGTACATAAAACGAGGATACTTAACCTGTTTTGCAAGGCTCATGGTGAAGCCTTGTGTAACACGTGTGGAATGACCAAGCATTCCGGATGTGATACGATCGAGGTTAACCATTATATAGCACAGATTAATGTTGCTGAAAGTTGCAGTCAAGTAGAAGCAAGTCTGGGTGACTTAAGTTCTAAAATCAACGAATTCAAGAAATCAAGACAGGCTGAAAGATCAGCTGTGAAAACACACATTCAGAAATGCCTTCGCGACATGCAGGAACTACGAAAGACCATAAACGGCAGACTGGATGAACTCGAGCAGAAGCTCTCTTCCCAACTGCGTGACATCGAGCAGACGATTGATAAGGAAATGAAATCCAATATGGCGACTATTGATGATATCATGCAACAAACCGAGTACCAGACAAGGTTATTGAATCAATACAATAACTTGCAGAAAGATGACGTCACGTTTATCGCATCAAATAAGTCATCTTCGAGGGAAAACGAGTACAGGTTCATCCTTGATGTGTTGCAGAAACAAGTTTACGATAGAGACATCCGCTTTCAGCCTGATGACGTCATTACAGACGTACTCCTACAGCTGACGTCACTTGGGACTGTTCTTGTTAACAAACAGTCTAAGTACCCAAGTCCCGTCCCGACATCTGTTCTTAACATGTCGGTTGTGGATAAACAGGAGATAGACGTGGGATCATGCAGCGTGTTTGGATGTACATTTATGTCTGACGGACATCTAGTACTTGCGTGTGCAAACGACGGACTTAAATTGTTCGATGAACATTTCCAGTTTATATCTCAGTTACCTGAGTATTTAGCAGACGTGGCTTCAATCAACGAAACCGAAATCATGATGACACAGGGTTCCAGAAACCAACTCAAGCGTGTTCGGGTGTTACCGGATATGAAGGTGGCGAGAACCTTGAAGATGGATAGACTGTGTACCGGTGTGGATGTGTATAAGGATGAGATCTACGTCACGTGTCATGATAACCCCGGTAATGGAGAAGTCGTCGTACTCAACATGGACGGTCAGGTACTGAGGAGGCTGGGTGTGGATAATGATAGATACATGTTTACAAGGCCTTGCCGTGTTAAAGTCGGTTCTGGTGGGAGAAAACTGTTCATCTCTGATGAGGATACGCACACTGTCACATGTCTAAACCAACACGGACATGTCGTCTACCAGTATTCCGACACTCACTTGAGGTCACCGGCCGGAATGTATGTGGATAGTGATGACAACATTTTAGTGTGTGGACTTAACTCTAACAATGCTCATACGGTCCGGCAAGACGGCAGAAAGGAGAAGATAGCGTTGACAGAAAAAGGTGGGAAGTTTCGTCCATTGTCTATAGCGTACAGACAAAGTGACGGATGTCTGGCTGTTGGATTTCACATCAAATCTAAGACAGATAAGAAACTGGTTGTGTTTAAAATGAAATAGAAAACCATTGTTCGGTGTGGGTGGATGGACGGTGAGATCGTTTAATCTATGCGAGTTCTACTGTTATTTTCACATCAGTGACATCACGATCAAGAACAACAATGAAGTATACCATCTACTTTCATTTCAAAACTGGTGTTGATTCAAGCTTACCCTAAACACTGAATGCGAATGTACTCGTCCTTATTAACGCTTTATCTAACAACAAATTTGTGGCTGTCCCAAAGTCAAAGAGTTTGCAGACGACATTTCAAAATATGATGAAATTGGGAAATAGTCCTCTGGTAGGGCAGAAAACATTGTGGGAAAGGCGAAATTGCTCTCTACGAGCAATTTCTTCTTTTTCCACAATGATTTCAAGAGTCGTCTGCAACAAACTGGTGAATTATCGTTATTGTTTGGGAATGGGTTAAGAGAAAAATCCGATGGCATACTGTTTCCGGGGATATTTTCTTCAACTTTTATAGTTTTATATATGTTGTGTTGAAACTTTGTAGAACCAATGACTGTTCACGTCATAGTTGAGTGAAAGATCCAATGGCATATTGTTTCCGGGCATATTTTCTTCAACTTTTATAGTTTTATATATGTTGTGTTGAACTTGTGAAGAACAAATGACTGTACACGTCGTAGATGAGTGATGAATCCGATTGATGGCATATTGTTTCCGGGGATATTTTCTTCAACTTTTATAGTTTTATATATCTTGTGGTGAACCTGTGAAGAACAAATGACTGTACACGTCGTAGATGAGTGATGAATCCGATTGATGGCATATTGTTTCTGGGGATATTTTCTTCAACTTTTATAGTTTTATATTATATATCTTGTGTTTAACCTGTGAAGAACAAATGACTGTACACGTCGTAGATGAGTGATGAATTGATTTATTAGGCCCTCTACCAACAGGTCAGTATGTTTTTGTAGTCATAGAATATTATAGCAGATTCTATGAACTAGACATCATGAAGGAAGTTACTAGTGAAAAAATAATATAGAGTCTAGAGGCTTTGTTTACTAGATTTGGTTTACCAATTTCTTTGACTTCGGATAAAGGTCCACAATTTAAGTGTGGAGAAATTGAGCAACATTTGAAAACAAGTGGTATTTTCAACCATAAGACAACTCCACTTCACCCTGCTGCAAATGTTGAAGTAGACAGACAGAATCGTTCTCTGATGAAAAGGATAAAAATTGCTCATGCACAGTCAAAAGATTGGAAAAGGGAAATTCAAACTTACCTTTTAGCATATAGAACTACGCCTCATAGTATATCTGGTGTATCACCAGCTGAGTTAATGTTTGGACGTACATTACGGACAAAATTGCTAGATTTTGAACATTTCTCGCAAGGTTCTATGAATGAAGGTGTCAGTGACAGAGATGCATACAGTAAACACAAGTCTAAATTGTACATTGATATGAAACGTGGAGCGAAGGAATCAGCTTTGGAAATAGGTAGTGAGGTATTCTTGAAACAGAAAATGCACAATAAGTTCTCCATTCCTTTTTGTCCCACATCTTATAAGTTGGTAGATAAACAAGATTCAAACTGTACTGTTATGTATAAAATTATTATAGAAATAGCTCACATGTTAAACCATATAGAGTTGTATCTGATATTGAAAATTTGCCAGAATAGATTTCTACAAATACTCATGATCAGTTACTAAGCACTGGGTTAGAAGTTTTGGTGCCAGGAATAGGCTCTGCGATTGAGTCTGGGTATAACAGACCACCAATACAAACCAATGTCCCTGACAAGTTCAAAGATTTTGCTTTGACTTGAGAATGGAAACTGCTCTGTAGAGAAAACATGGCTTAACAAGAGAACATTTATAATCAGTTTTTTTTTCTTTGAAGAGTTTCGTAATTGTTAAAAAATAGTTTTGAAGAGTTTTGATTAGAAGGAAGAGGGAAGATATTGTGTATTAGAATGGTATAAGGAAATGAGTAGTATCATTGTATGTAATTAGCAAGGCACATTTATCTCCCTTAGATAAGAACAGAAACCGAAAGTGAGTTGGCATTTGGTCAGTGATTGTAGTAGAATGATGAATAAAGGATTGAAATTAAATCTGTCTTGTTTATGGTTAAATCCGAAGGAACAAGGACCCAACACTGGGTTACGAAGAGACGACTCATTTATGTTTAACCTTTAGCGGGACAGAGTTTTAAACAGTTATTTGTTATTTCTAGCAGAAAGCCACAATGCATCAACATACCAAATAACTACAGCATCCAACCTAACGACAACACATATGAGATAGCAGTTTGATTGTTGACCATTTTCCAAACCACATTTATACCAAACGGAAAAGGAAAAACGCCATCAAACCTTTGTTTAATCTAGCTGGTTGTGGTACTCCGGCGGTCTCCTCAGCCTCAATGGCTTGCAGTCAGAGCGATTCCTGACTGCACATGGTATAATTATCCACCTCTTTTATTTATGGTCTATTCAACGATCGACAACTATCGAAATGTAAAAAAAATCGTTGTTGCAATGCTCACAGCCTATTATACACCTCTTTTATTTATGGTCTATTCAACGATCGACAACTATCGAAATGTAAAAGAAATCGTTGTTGCAATATTCACAGCCCACGGAATTCGTGTAAATTGCGGCTTATAGCACGTCCTCATATTCGGAAATGTGTGTTTTCACTTAAGATTTCAACATCAATCGTAGATGAGATGAGATGGATTACAAACAGAAGCAATGAGATATGTGTTTCGAGCGAAGAACATCTACTTTAAATACAAATTTATAACAATAATAAGACAGCCAAATATTGAAATAGAAAAGAAATCCGGTCTTTGATAATACTCAATTAGAATACCAAACTTGTGCTTTTGTCCAGAAGGTTTAATTGTAATAGAACAGACGTTTACTTTACGCGTATAGGTGAGTAAAAAACCCAATGATGACAAGAAAGGGAAAGAATGCTTATAAAAAGTAAGCCCCCTCTTTGTTCAAATGATATCTTCCTTAAATCTCAATGCAGCTCTTAATATTAACATGTGATTATCTAAATATGCATACTCATTCTAAAATATATATACATGTACTGTATAATTAAAGATATAATGGAGCATTACGTTGCTCTCTAGTTAAACCATTACGTTTAATGGAATCCGATAATGTTAACATCTCTTATGGTGTATATAGCATAATACATCCAGCTATGTTTGATAGCGGATACTTAGTTTATTTTGTAGAGCATCTACCGGTGTTTTTCAATCAGCCAAGGGAGTTTTTAGCTCATATAACATCGGTGCGATAAATTTGTCAATGAGCTAACGGTGCTAAAAAATAAAAGATGGACACAACAGAATGAACGAATTGGTCGGTATGACTTACTACTTTTTCTGAAATGTACGTTTCATGACTCCAGGCGAACCAATGTTTTCAATCTTATGTCCGGACAAGATGGCCGCGCCGGGTATCTTTCGGGTGGTAAATGAACACCCATCTTTTATATAGAAAATATTATGCTAGTGTCTTTTGTTATCAATGTTATTGGTCAGGGTAAGGAGAATTGATAAAAACCTCGCCCTTTATCGATTTACCTTACCCTAACAAATAACATTGATAACAAAAGACACTAGCATTATAGTCTTTTTATATAGTAACGATAATTTTAAGAAAAAGATACAGACAATAATTCTTATAAAGCGCGATAAAACAGACTTTATTCTATCTAAATCAATCGGGGAAGGAATTTTTGACCCAAGTACACGATTACGTAAGTTACGCGAAGTGACGTAATATCACAAACTTATTTGTCCGTTGTTTTGATCGATTCTTAACCCAATTTAACTCAACTGTAATAACTGGATGAACATATCCTTATTTGTCAGTTATTTCAATTGGTTATTGAAAAGATCGCACAACAAAATGTTCTCAATTCGGCCTCGCTATAAGTTTACTCATGCATAGAATTCTTTACTCATTATGACATAATGTACAAGGACAGTAAACACAGTCATCATTTCGAAAAAAAAAACGAATGACAATAGTCTATCGATGAATTATTCTGCGGATTTTGGACCATAGCATTGATAAAAGAGAATGGATCCAACATTCAAGACAGTTCCATAGAAAAAGAAGCAATTAGACTAAATATATTGTTATTTATTGTGGTGTCATAACCATTCATTGTTGGAACAATGAGATGAAGACATCGATGGGAAAGAAAGCTGGAGTTCAGTGTGCGGGTCGAGAGCTAAAGCATTCTAGACCAAAATCATTATAACTGAGAGTCGCAGTGGGTTTCACTTATGGTTTGTGTTTCGTTAGATTGTCAAGCACATCTTATTATTGTCATTCGAAATAGGTGAATACATCTAGTTGAACACCGACTAAACACTTATGTCCCGTAATGTGCATGCTTTCTGTTAGACTGGTGACAAGTACATTTGGGCCCCTCACATTTTAACCATATCATTCCTGGCAGAGAAGTAGGTCATTTATTTCCTATTGATTCTTGCCTTGTCAAACTATGCTTTCATGGGGTTGTCCTTGTTTCATACCAATCATCTGCCTTAGAAACACATCTGGCCAAAACTTGGATAAAGAGTGAACTGTGAAAGATAAAAGGGGAATATGCATAGGAGAAACCTGAGGGCCTTTGTATTGCATAAAGTTCACTAAAGTCTATTGCATATATTGTTGTTGGCTTGATTTTCTGATGTAAATTATGTAAAATGAAGTGCATGTTTATTCAGAATTCATTTCCTAAATTGCTTTTAAATTCTACTTACAAGACTTTGTGGAATTCCAGATTTCTACGACAAAATTCACTTAACTTGATGAGCCAAGTCTGAGAGAAAGAACTGTGATGCTATGCTAGTATTGGATATTTCAGACATCAGTTTCTTGTGTTAAGATTTCAAAAGTGAACTTGAAGTGCTTTCTATACTGTGTTTTAGAAAATGGACATATTTCAAAAGAATTCACTAAAAATGTTACATTTAAGAAAGGTGACACAGCCAGATGTTCTGATCTGTTTCAACAAGTGTGTGAGATAAACCATAGTTCAAACTTGACAACTGAACAAAGAGTGAAGTTTCCAGACTCTCCCCTAATCTTACATTGTTAAGCCAGTGGGTGCTTTTGGAGAGACAAATCCAAGTATCTCACTCATATATAGGACAATGAAGGCAGTCTCAAATAAATAATTTCTTTTCCCACTAATCTAAATGGGGGCAATTGGATTTTGATTTCATATTGGACTTGGGCATCATAAACAAGAAACTTTAGAAAATATCTTTTTTTGAAGCTATTCCTCTTGATAACTGTTATTTACCTGTTATTAAACTGATAACTAAACAATGACAATGTTATAAGAGTTGTGTGCAGATACATATAGAAAATAATTGTTGAGAAATAACAAGTTTTGTTCAATATGAGCCAATTTTTCCATCTTTTCTTAATGATTTGCACTCTTTCAATAAATCAACACATTGATTTCTGAATATTTCTGCTTAAAATGTATAAGAACACCATACATCATTATTTTATGCTATCTAATATCAACAGAAAACTCTTGAAAATGTTATTGGAAGGGAAATTTCTTAAACTAGGCAATTTCCCTTTTCGAAAAAAAAGGGTTCTATTCATATAGTCTACTCTATGAATTTGGGATGTTCATCAATATGTTGCTTTGAAAATTTAATGGTTTCATTTTCACAGATTCATAACCTTATAGAATTTTGCCTCGGTAATTTTCCTTTAAGATTTGTAATTTTAAAAAGAGTGAATAAGGAAAACTTGCTTGACATACGTTATAACCCCCCTTTTTCACAGTGTTTCAAACTCTTGTCATTTAGAGGAAACTAGCAAGTTGGTTTTATTGACCCATGAGGTATTTTGTGACTGGTTATGTATGACTATGATATGAAAAATAATGTTTTTCTCAAGATATCAGGTAAAGATCATCATGGCAAAAGAATTTATTGCTCATATTGAGCAGTTAAATAATTCTTTTGTCACAGTGATATCAAAATCATTTGCTTATGGCATGGCATAGCAGGGCATAGTTAAGTCATGGTGTAAGTTATTCTAAATTAAACAACAATCATTACTGGACATACAATTCAATTCAACTTTTTTTTCAATTTAAACAACTTTTATTCGCTCACGTTTGAATTTATCAGACATATGAGTATAGTAATACAATAATATTACATTCATTCACATAAACAATAGTAATGTGTGTGTGGGTGTGGGTGTGGGTGTGTGTGTGCGTGTGGGTGTGTGTGTGTGGGGGGGGGGTGTGTGTGTGTGTGTGTATATATCCATACTTTATAATAGTCGTCTGATCTTCCCTCGAACGGGACCGACGAATATTTCACAGAAGAGAATATTTGAAAGTCAAAGTAAGGTGTCGTTGAAACCATCCAGTCTTTGAACTATAGTTTGATGTTTGATTAAAAGTAGCTATTGAAAGCATACTTATTCAGGAAGTGTCACTTGATTTGAATATGTACTGATTGTATGCGGTATATCTCAAAAGTGATGTCACGCTTTTGAAATAACATACATGTTGATTTTCTACTGTATACACACTTTTGAGTAAAGTAGTCTGCAATTGAAGGTCCGGAAAAGTCAAAATAATCGTGTCTGTGGTGTTAAGTGTCGTAAATGATCACCAAAAATGAAATAATAACTCCTGGATTGTGCATGTAGGGTTCATTATAATCTCATAAATCGATGATGACCAGAACGATATTCGTTTTGAATATATTCAACGGATTTGCCCGAACCGTTCGGCTAGCATCGGATATAATCGCGAACAGTCCCATGACAGCCATGTGTAGTCAAAAAACGGGTCTCCCTTTTTTTCTATACCTGGCAACTACTATACGTGCATTATATGCTATACTCGACATTTAGGTATGGCTACATCAAGAAAATACAAATTGATACTAAAAAATCTGCTGCAAATGCGTCTTAATAAGTTTTCATTGAGATTTCAAATCATGCTTATGGACAAACATTTCATTGTACAATTGCATTTAGAGATTACTTTGGTGAAGGCATACCATAGACCAAGCGTGGCATATTATAGTACATGTTTAGCCGATTGTCCTTAGGCCAAGTATAGAAAAAAGGCGACAGTAGTGTTAACGTATAACACGATCTGGGCCTGCACGAAATCTTCGACTGCCTCCGTGAGTTTCACTTACGGAAATTCGATAAATAGCAATAATAAAAGGTTCGGGAGCCATCTATTCAGTTTTACATACATACTCTTTTATATTACTTCACACAGACCTCAAACAACATCAGTTATACAGCGATTATTTCATAAGGATGTCATATCTATACAACATAGGCGTAGGAGCCGGGGGGCCAGGGGGGCCCCCCCAATATCCAGACCGGGCCAGACTATACTTTGCCCCCAATATTCACAATGGCAAATGAAGATATTTGAAAAGAAAAAGAAAAGAAACGAAATTCTACAGCAGAATAAAAATAAATGTGTATTTGTGTGCTTTATCTAATTCCAATTCGCCTTTTGTAACGAACAATAACCAAAATCGTTTTGGCGTCATCATCGCAAATGACAATCTGAACACATCGGGTTTATCCAATGAAAACTCATCTCACAAAAATACCCGGGAAGTTTTGATTGACAAAAACAATGGTGTAATAGAATTTGTTCTAAGAAGTCAGACTCAATATTGTCTTCAATTGTTAGCTAAAGCTTGAAGTATAATTTATTCTCATTCTTGTAGTAGATGAATCCGTGGTTGTGACAGTCTGGTCGCTGCTACTTTTTGTTTAAATCAATACATTTGATTTCCGCGTGAGATCGAGACCTGGCATATCCCTTTTTTTATTATTATTATTATTATTAAAGATACACATTTTCATACGCTTTCTTTTAATTCTCATAATGTTATTGAATTTGTAAATGCATGAAGAGTCATTAAAAAGTTTAGGAACATTTATTCTTAGACCGGTCTTCATCTGAAGTTGCCCCCCATGTTGAAAACGCTCCTACGCATATGTACAAATATATTGTTTTTTTTAGCGTATTCATAAGAATGTGCCCAATGTTGACCAGTTACCTTTATAGAATCGAAGACGATCTACATTTGCTTCCAATGACTATTCTTCAGTGCGTATCATATAACAGTACAGTTGTTGTGAAGTTTCAAAGAAATTGCTTTTAACCTCAAAATGTCTTCAAATCTGTGAACAACCACCTAAAATCCTATTTTATTAAAACATCACAAACATATCTGAAATCAATTTTATTATTTTGTAATATTCAAATGACTTTTCAAGATATTGCAAATGAATTTATTGTATTATATGTAGAAATGCTTATTCATGACGAAAGAGGAAATGCTTTCTCGTTAAAGCATAATCTACTTAATTCATCACGCACACAAATAAAATGCGAAGAAAGATTTCTGTCAAACTTGCGCGTTTCACAGTGTAAGATGAGATAACAGTTTAGCTTTGAATACACTTGCGAATATGGGAATTCCTTCACTATTCACTTTTCTTTATATGTTTCCTGTTTAACCGTTAGTATTAAACACGAGTTTGAGTCGTAAAGTTAAAATCAAGATGAAAAGGCAGACATTGGAATTCATAAAATAAATGAAGCCGTTGTCAAATGATTCGCACCATTCCATTTTCGATATCACTTGTAGAGAGTTACTTTCCTTAGACTAATCTCCGCCATTAACACTTACTTTAAAACGCAAATGAAAGTGCAGGTAGAGCACACATTTATTGAATGATCATGTTTGGGATTATCAACCGCGTTTTGTTGGTCGGTGTTTTAATGAACAATTCGAAAACGTTATATATGATTCTCTTTCTAGGAGGATTCAACAAAATTAGCTGATTATGAACGTCGTTGAAATTAATCTAAGGGTCAAGTGTCGTCGATATATTTTAACCTTGACTTTTGAAAAGGCTCTGGGGTTGAAATTTGGTTCACAGAGATAATTCGTGTGATGTGTTACAAGTGTGGTACTTGTATTGCTGGCTTTTTTATGTAGTCTAACTAATCATCTGACTTACATATAGATTGTACGCCCTTCACTTCTGTTGATTACTTACGTTTATAATCTTTCACTTAACCCTATATATGCATTAAGGCTTGGTAACGACGATTCTCGCGAGTGTTTATTGCTTATTCAATGCTAGATCTAACCATGGTATGTGGCATGACAGTAAAACAAGAATTGGAGATGGGACCTACTAAAGGAAAGAACTCATACTTGAGTAACATCTGCGAAAGCATCTGAACAAAAATGAATCGAGTTTGCAACAACTCTTCAGATACATTTTTTTCGAGTTTGAATGTTGATATCATTTCGATGTGAGCAAGGTCAATAATGTTTTATATCTGGGTCAGTGGTATCGATATTAACCCATTATCAAACAATAACGACATTTGACCAATGTGTTACAGACGACTCTAGAAAACAATGTGGGAAAAGGACAAGATGCTCATAACGAGAAATTTTTCCTTTTCCCACAATGTTTTCTGTCCTATTAGAAGATTGTTTTTCAATTTCATCACATTTTGAAATGTCGTCTGTAAAGTCTTTTAATTTGGGACAGTCGAAAGTTTGGTTTTTGGGAAAGGGTTAAGAAGTTAGTAACCTGAGTTCGATGATTGTCTCCAAATTAAACCATTCTAAAGATGAAATGGCATTCTGGTTAATGAACATTAATTAGATACACTTGCTCATATAGTTAAACGAAAGTAGTCAAAAAATGAAATATGGGGAACTAAAATATGAACAAAATATAAAAAGTAAATAAGTCTGTGACCAAGGGAAACACAGCACTAGAAATAATGTGTGAAATTCTGTTTTCATTTCTTTTTATAATGGTTGATAGTCCAGATCTGGAAGGATTACATTTTTTTCATTTTAAATTTTGAGTCGACATCTGAATACAGCATTTTTTCAATTTTTGAAGTTGAACTTCGTTGGCCTCATCGTAACAAAAAGAAATGGCAAAATAATGGCAAAATATCGTTCTCAAACCCGTTTGTAACCTTATTTTTTTTCTTGTTGATTCACAACAAGGTGCCGTAACAGCCAACCAAGGAAAGGTTTATTCGATATGATGAAGTAATAAAGTACATAGTGTCATCCTTTCAAAGTAACGGACATCATCAGTGTATTTTCGCTATAAAAAAAGATCGTCTTGGGGTCGATTCTATAATACACATTTTGAAAACAAATTACATAGTCATGACTGACAATAATGACGAAATTGTCAAAGTAATGCATGAATTTGATTCATCATTCATTTTCATAGCATGAATTCAATCATAAAGAACACATCTCTTTGGCGTCTGCGCTATATTATTTGGGTCACATGACTGTATCTATCGTCACGTGATTTCTATGATTTCAGTGGTACTGTACTGTGGTGTAACAAAGGGAAGTATTCCTGCGCGGAGTTTGTGAACAGCCCTTCACGACTATATTTTAACAATATGTCCATTTTTTGTCAGCCATTTTGTGTAATAAAAAACCATCTGATCGGTCAATCAGCTTGTTAAAACGACTGAATTATCTGGTTATGCTGACTTACTAACTCGAAATAACGACTTAATCATCCCGTTATTGCAACTTACTCAGTCGAAAAAACGATTTGGTTGTCTCATTGTTGCAACTTACTTACTCGAAATAACGACTTTATTATCTCGTTATTGCAACTAATTCGCTCAAAATAACGACTTAATTATCTAGTTATTCCAACTTACTAACTCAAAATAACGACTTATTTATCTCGTTATTGCAACTTACTAACGATAATCTCGTTATTTCGACTTACTAACTTGAAATTACGACTTAATTATCTCGTTATTTTGATTTTCTAACTCGAAATAACGACTTGATTATCTCTTGGTTCTGACTTACTAACTCGGAATAACGACTTTATTATGTCGTCTGTTTTATATAGAACGAAGTTGAGCCAAAAGTGACCGGCCTGTCACCTAAACCTGCCAAAAACATGCAATATCTGTCTTACCCCATCATGACATCGTCACGGATAATACGAAAGGATTTGGTTAGGCTAGTATGCTATAAAACATTCAAAGGCTACAAGAAATATTATATATGGTAGTTTCACGTTAGAGGCGTTTTGATAGGATGATTCCTATGAGAACCCGTTATACAGGCTTGGGGATTTTTGGTCACAGAGTACGATAGGCTCTAGTCCGAATGATCCAGAAGTAAATATTTCCTTCTACGTGTAACACAGTCAAAGCTGGGATCATCCAGAAAAGACATGCTCTTATCATTATTGTGGTCGCCTCAGAGTGGGTGTGTCGGTAATAAAGTGTTTCTGTATATGTTTCTAAGATGCTTCCAACGCGTGTCTATTTTTTTGCATGGTGTTTGACACCGTATCAATAATTTTTCAGTTGTGTTACAGCTTACCTGGATCCACCAGTACCGGGGTATGGCTCTTATAATGACTTGCCAAAGGACACTCCCAAGAAATCAGATGTGTTGGTGGGGCTCGAACTCAGGAACACCGAGGTTTAAGTCCGTCAACTAAACCACTGGGCCACGCTGGACCCTAAAGCTTGTCTAAATCAAGAGAATTGGGGCACATGTTTAAATATCACTCGCAAGGGAGTTCTGATAAGAGATGACCCTTTCATGTGGTCCGGACAGATCTTTAACATTTAGAATCCTGGGTGATTTTTTAGAAATAGATATTTTGTCGTCTGCTTTCCAACACCTTAGTTATATGCTTAATATTGCCGAGGATAGATAATGAGAGTAGCAATCAAGTTAGATCATAGGCTAGCCTCCAGTTTACTTGGTGGCTGGTCTGGATTTTACCTGTTTGCATAAGCATGAAGTCGGTGCCAGCACTTTATAGTAAGGGTAAGAAGCAAAGTATTAAAACGTAGGCCCGCACTCTTTATTCATGAGATAGTGCATTGAAATAATTTCTATAAACGATGGGGAAAAGATCACTGAAACTAGGTTCAAATTTGCAATCGACTGATTGCGAATCTTTTATTGCTCTAAAGTAGTTTGACATGTATTTTGTTTAAATAAGGACGGAACGTAACGACCAATTGGTTATATGCTACATTAAATGCACAAGTATGAACCGATGGTTACTCAGAATTGTGCCAACTAACACATCTTACATAGCATTGTTCTCGATTTGCTCCATTTCCAAATATGGGAAACAAAACCTGGGCCAGATTGGAATTAATCGAAGACGCCATTTACAAAAAACGAAAAAGACCTATCAGTTCTGTGGTTAAGAAGAACAAAAATCTTGTAAAATGAAACATCCCCCTTTGTACCAATCTGGTCTCAAATGGTCATTAAAATATTGTTCCTCTTCTTGAGAATTCCTTCCTTATTTCACCATTATTAAATATAGTGTATGCATACACTTGTTTATTAAAAAGAGCTTTTACAAATAACGTCTAGGGTAGAATCGCATTGACGATATGGTTTGAAGGAAACGTTCTAGAGCCACAACAATTTGATACAAAACGTGTCCGTTTGCCAGATACGCCAATTTATATAATTAACGTTACCGACAATACTATTTTTGGCACGATATCTTATTATTGATCAATGACAGATTTTATTCAGCTACGCGTTTAACAAACATTACATTTACAAAGACAAAATAGAAATTACTTGTATACAAGCATATTGCTCTTTAAAGATTATTGTGTAAAGAAAGTATAATGTATGAAGGCAACTATCATAAAATTTGGTTTTTATAGGTGCTGACCTAAAGGGACATGAAATGAAGATGGGGATGACACCATCACCTTCTTACATAAGATGCGTAGACAGAATAGAAAAACACAATTCAACAGCAAACGCGTTGTAATGGTGTTGTATGTGTCATTCCCCGTAGATTTGTTAGCTGTTCAACCGTAATAATCGTTAGACGACTAAGTAAATCATGAGACAAATACGTTTTGCATCTGTTCTTTATTACTTAAACCATTCTGACAAAGGATAAATTGCCCACTGGAGCAATCTATCCTTAAGTCGCATTGGTTTGTAATGTGTTTTTTTACAGAAGATGCGGTAGAATGCGATAGAAATGTACTAGAAATGGATGTTTCCGTTATATCAAAGATTTGGCACACGCTGATTACACTGTTCTTTGCTACCATGACCAAACACGTTGTTTCCGTAAATAATGTAAAAGCACTATAAAGTCCAATGTAAGACGGAAAAAGCCTTTCTGAAAGCCAGTGCGTAGCAAAGTTGTGTTTTCTTAAGGTAAAATACCCATATTCCTTCCTTTTGAAAATCAATCTTTCGCCGGATCACTTCGGTCGTTTTAGTATAAATCGTTTTCGTATAAATCGGTTGAGGTCGGGACTGGTCGGTTCATTGCGATTAGTTCCGGCCCCGACCGATGTACACCGAAAACGACCGAAGTAATCCGAAGAAAGAACGAGTTTCAGAATTGTGGATTGTTGGTATTCTACGTTAACCCATTACCAAACAATAACGACATTTGATTACTTTGTTGCAGACGACTTTAGAAAACATTGTGGGAAAAGGAGAAATTGCTAATGATGAGCAACATTTCCTCTTTCCACAATGCTGTCTGCCCTATCCGAAGATTATTTATCAATTTAATGACATTTTGAAATGTCGTCTGCAAACTTTTTCAATTTGGGACCGTCAAAAGTTTTGCGTTTGGTAAAGGGTTAAGGCATGTTTCATGGTATCAAAGCCCGATGCTAAGAGTACAATGTCAATTTTACGAGCCATCCCATCTATTGTTCTGCTTGTGTTTCTTCTGCTTGTTCTTCGTTTTGCTGCACTGGGGGACCGTTCATCCCTCCGCCCAAAGGCAGGTGTACGAACTCTGAAAATAATAGATATAAATATATCTCGGGGTAACCAAAACAAGTAGCAACTTTCTTTATTTAATCAAAGCGCTGATAGCGCTGAAGGACTAAGGAGCGTTTAAAGCAAGATGATTGAGGATACATTTGAAAATTTCTTTGGGCAACATCTCAAGGAAAACAGCTGCTCCTTTTACAACCATTACTATAATTATTATTTCTGTGAACAGAGACTGAACGATAGTCTATTTTATTTTTCGAACCTCGGGACATTTTACGATTTCCCATGATGCAACAGTTATAATGATATAGAGCAAACCAAAGCGAGTAAATCCGGACTACATTCCTAGTTCTTAGAAGGTATTAGTCCGCACAGTGAAGGCGTATGTTAAATGAGTAATTGGGGTCAGACCGCTGTTTGTGTATCGATAAAGTACCGTCCTTCAAATAGTGGTATGTAAATTCAATGGACTAAGGTGCTAACTTTTGGACTTAGTCCAAAAATGCTATCTCAAAGTTTGACATTTGAATTTCTTCTTTTTTTTTTTTAAGAATGTTATCTTCGCATACATATTAGATTGTCATTCTAATACTTGTTACCCATAGAACACACTCACTGAGAAAGTCCCATACATAAAAGGCTCTTACAAACTTATTTCACACGAATATATATCGGTAGCTGAAATGGATATGTCAGTAGTTCCTTCCTTCATGAATGGAAGTTTTGACAGGTTTACATTTTTTAACACCAGTAGACGATAGTCATGATGTGAGAGAAAAATGGAATTGAATAAAAATCACTACATGCGTTGTTCCTTATTTCCTCAAATTTGACTTCCCATTTGTGCTGCGAATGCAAGATGATATGTAGTGAAAGTTTAAAACAAATTATGCTTGAGCTATTTCCCCTTGATAGCGAGATTCTCCGTGCAACCTTTAATAATAATAATAATAATAATAATAATAATAATAATAATAATAATAATAATAATAATAATAATAATATAATAATAATAATAATAATGAATAATAATAATAATAATAATAATAATAATAATAATAATAATAATAATAATAATAATAATAATAATAATAATAATAATAATAATAATAGTAATAATAATAATAATAATAGTAATAATAATAATAATAATAATGATAATAATTATAGTAATAATAATAAGATAAGATAAGATTCTCAACAATGAACAAGTAAACAAGAACACTAAAAGACCAAGGACAATTATGCTATTTTGGCCCATATGACATCTCACAGTGAGGTATTACAATGTTTTAGAAAGGTTATGAGGAGCATTCAATCTGAACAATCGGGTTTATCAAATGAAAACACCTCTGAAATAATAGGGATGACGCCATATTGGTTCCCAGCGGAATGACGTCACTTCACTTTCGTGTTTAAAAATAGATCTTATATGTGAAATCTAAAAAGTCGTTAAATTTGATTGAGGAAACAACTTTACATGTCACATCCACAATTCTGCCATTTGGTATGGGTTACTGATAAAAAGATTATTCAAAAGGATGTCCAACCCTTCCATACACATTGAACTACTTAACTTGCACGCTTAGAAAATGTGTTAATTGCCGGATGCCGATTTACCCGAAAAATTGTAACCCTACACTTATATCCGAGGTGTATTTCACATCTCACGAAAGTACCCGAGTAGTTCCGATTGAGGAGCACTGAGAAACAAGTTATCTATAAAACTAAAAGAATTATCCAGATAACTTATCAAGCAAATTAATTACTTGTCAAACATATCTGATACCTCATTAACCCTTTTCCAAACAATAACGATATTTGACTACTTTGTTGCAGACGACTTTAGAAAACATTGTTGGAAAAGAAGAAATTGCTCGTAACGAGCAATTACTCCTATCCCCACAAGATTTTCTGCTCTTTCTGAAGAATATTTTTCAATTTCATAACATTTTGAAATGTCGTCTGCAAATTCTTTCAATTTGGGACAGTCGAAAATTTGTTGTTTGGAAAAGGGTCAAAACACCAGGATATCCTGTAAGAACATACTATTCAAAGACAGAATAAATATGGTTTAATTTAACGAAAGTGAAACAATAACATCATAGAATTCGTGTAATCCTTTCACTTTATCTCGGAAGTAAACATGAATGCATTAAAAATCTCTGTAATTTTCTTGAGCGAGATCATGGCCGAAATATTGCGGACCAATCCTACGGATACTATATTACGGAGGATTTCAGAAAAGAAAAACATGTTTACAAACGCAATCAATATCATATAATCAAAGTATGCTTCGAAGAAATAAGTATAAAATCATTATATTTTTATCAATAATTCTTTCAAAATATAACGGAAGGGTTTTTCTAACCGCCACAGATAAAATTGGTACTACATGAGTTAGTAATATAACCCTGTACCAAACATCAAATTTGAAAGTGTTTGCAGACGACTTCTCAAAATTTATTGAAATTGGAAAGTAACCTTCCAATAGGGCAGAAACCGTTGTGGGAAAAGGAGAAATGGTTTTCAGAGTCATCTGTAACAAAGTGGTCAACTGTCGTTACTGTTTGGTAATTTGTTAAATGCACACACGTAATAGTCACTATCTTGAGATATCATTTTGCGTACATTTTAGGATAAAGTGACCATACCTTTAAGTTCTTTTTTAAGAATACGGTGACCATACCTTTAAGTTCTTTTTTTAGGATAAGGTGACCATACCTTTAAGTTCTTTTTTAAGGATAAGGTGACCATACCTTTAAGTTCTTTTTTAGGATAAGGTGACCATACTTTTAAGTTCTTTTTTAGGATAAGGTGACCAAACCTTTAAGTTCTTTTTTAATGATAAGGTGACCATACCTTTAAGTTCTTTTTTAGGATAAGGTGACAATGGTGACCATACCTTTAAGTTCTTTTTTAAGGATAATGTGACCATACCTTTAAGTTCCGTTTTAGGATAAGGTGACCACACCTTTAAGTTCTTTTTTAGGATAAGGTGACCATACCTTTAAGTTCTTTTTTAGGATAAGGTGACCATACCTTTAAGTTCTTTTTTAGGATAAGGTGACCATAAATAAGTTCGTTTTTAGGATAAGGTGACCATACCTTTAAGTTCTTTTTTAGGATAAGGTGACCATATCTTTAAGTTCTTTTTTAAGGATAAGGTGACCATGCCTTTAAGTTCTTTTTTAGGATAAGGTGACCATATCTTTAAGTTCTTTTTTAGGATAAGGTGACCATGCCTTTAAGTTCTTTTTTAGGATAAGGTGACCATACCTTTAAGTTCTTTTTTTAGGATAAGGTGACCATACCTTTCAGTTCTTTTTTAAGGATAAGGTGACCATAACTTGAAGTTCTTTTTTAAGGATAAAGTGACCATACCTTTAAGTTCTTTTTTATGATAAGGTGACCATACCTTTAAGTTCTTTTTGAGGATAAGGTGACCATACCTTTAAGTTCTTTTGTAAGGATAAGGTGACCATACCTTTAAGTTCTTTTGTAAGGATAATGTGACTATACCTTTAAGTTCAATTTTAATGATAAGGTGACCATACCTTTAAGTTCTTTTTTTTAAGGATAAGGTGACCATACCTTTAAGTTCTTTTTTAAGGATAAGGTGACTATAACTTTAAGTTCTTTTTCTAGGATAAGGTGACCATACCTTAAAGTTCTTTTTTAGGATAAGGTGACCATACCTTTAAGTTCTTTTTTATGGATAAGGTGACCATACCTTTAAGTTCTTTTTTTAGGATAAGGTGACCATACCTTTAAGTTCTTTTTTAAGGATAAGGTGACCATACCTTTAAGTTCTTTTTGAGGATAAGGTGACCATACCTTTAAGTTCTTTTGTAAGGATAAGGTGACCATACCTTTAAGTTCTTTTGTAAGGATAATGTGACTATACCTTTAAGTTCTTTTTTAATGATAAGGTGACCATACCTTTAAGTTCTTTTTTTTAAGGATAAGGTGACCATACCTTTAAGTTTTTTTTTAAGGATAAGGTGACTATAACTTTAAGTTCTTTTTCTAGGATAAGATGACCATACCTTAAAGTTCTTTTTTAGGATAAGGTGACCATACCTTTAAGTTCTTTTTGAGGATAAGGTGACCATACCTTTAAGTTCTTTTGTAAGGATAAGGTGACCATACCTTTAAGTTCTTTTGTAAGGATAATGTGACTATACCTTTAAGTTCTTTTTTAATGATAAGGTGACCATACCTTTAAGTTCTTTTTTTTAAGGATAAGGTGACCATACCTTTAAGTTTTTTTTAAGGATAAGGTGACTATAACTTTAAGTTCTTTTTCTAGGATAAGATGACCATACCTTAAAGTTCTTTTTTAGGATAAGGTGACCATACCTTTAAGTTCCTTTTTAGGATAAGGTGACCATACCTTTAAGTTCTTTTTTAATGATAAGGTGACCATACCTTTAAGTTCTTTTTAAGGATAAGGTGACCATACCTTTGAGTTCTTTTTAAGAGATAAGGTGACCATACCTTCAAGTTCTTTTTTAAGGATAAAGTGACCATATCTTTAAGTTCTTTTTTAGGGTAATGTGACTATACCTTTAAGTTCTTTTTTAAGGATAAGGTGACCATACCTTTAAGTTCTTTTTAAGGATGATTTTTTTTAAGGATAAGATGACCATACCTATAAGTTCTTTTTTAATGATAAGGTGACCATACATTTAAGTTCTTTTTTAAGGATTATTTTTTTTAAGGATAAGGTGACCATACCTTTAAGTTCTTTTTTAATGATAAGGTGACCATACATTTAAGTTCTTTTTAAGGATATTTTTTTTAAGGATAAGGTGACCATACCTTTAAGTTCTTTTTTAATGATAAGGTGACCATACATTTAAGTTCTTTTTTAAGGATAAGGTGACCATACCTTTAAGTTCTTTTTCAGGATAAGGTGACCATACCTTTAAATTCTTTTTTAAGGTAATGTGACCATACCTTTAAGTTCTTTTTTAAGGATAAAGTGACCATACCTTTAAGTTCTTTTTTAAGGATAAGGTGACCATACCTTTAAGTTCTTTTTTAGGATAAGGTGACCATACCTTTAAGTTCTTTTTTTAGGATAAGGTGACCATACCTTTAAGTTCTTTTTTAGGATAAGGTGACCATACCTTTAAGTTCCTTTTTAGGATAAGGTGACCATACCTTTAAGTCCTTTTTTAAGGATAAAGTGACCATATCTTTAAGTTCTTTTTTAGGGTAATGTGACTATATCTTTAAGTTCTTTTTTAAGGATAAGGTGACCATACCTTTAAGTTCTTTTTTAATGATAATGTGACCATACATTTAAGTTCTTTTTTAAGGATAAGGTGACCATGCCTTTAAGTTCTTTTGTTCGATAAGGTGACCATATCTTTAAGATCTTTTTTAAGGATAAAGTGACCATATCTTTAAGTTCTTTTTTAGTGTAAGGTGACTATACCTTTAAGGTTTTTTTTTAAGGATACGGTTACCATACCTTTAAGTTCTTTTTTATCGATAAAGCCACTGTTATCTGCGTCGAATGCGTTGAAAGCTTCTCTCAATTCAGCATACGGATGGCTTGCCTGGGCTCGGACATATTCCAAAAACTTCTCTTCGTCCACCCGCGCTCCCTCTGTAAAATGATGTAAAAAGAGTTTGCAAGGGGGTTCATGTTGCCCAGTGGTTAGAATACTTGCACTTGAAATCTCATTGCCATTTTGGCATGGTTTAACAATGATTGAAATAATTAGATTTTCGAGCTTTCTTTGGGCAATTTCTGACAATCTAATGATGTTGAATGGTGGTGAGCAGAATCTGGAAGCTGTTTTCCAGGATGCCGAATGCGTTCTCCACGACCCGTCTTGCCCTGGACAGCTGAAAGTTGAAGATGCGCTCTTTAAGGGTGAGGTTTCATGTGTTGTACGGCTTCTTAAGGTAGATCCGCAGTGAGAAGGCGTCATCTCCGATGAAGTAAGGCATATTTTGATTGTCAGTGGATAGGGGGTTTGGCTGTGGAAAGGCATGAATCCTGTTCTGGTCCAGCCCACGATGGAGACCACTTTCATTGTAGATCTGAGCGTCTGAGGACAAGCTATTGCCTGAAATGCCAACGTGAACTTGTAGTCACCAGTCATCACAGGATCATGCTATGAAAGCCTTTTTAGCTGTAGAATTCTGAGACAGAGTTGGGAGACGTTTTACAGGCCAAACGCTTGCCATCAGTGGAACCGTCTGTGTGGAAAAGTTCCATCCCTGGTACCATTGGTCAGCTAGGTCACTCCATCCTTGTTCAGTTGTTGGCCAAAAACAGAAATTTATATGTGTACTCCCTAATAAATGCCTTTACCACTTCTCTAACTACCACACTGATGGTGTTGTGGGGAACCCTCCAAGCGTATTGTATGTTTCTGTAGGTGTTACCAGAGACCAGGTACCGTAGGGTTGTTGCCACTTTTACAGACTTTTACAGACCAGGTTCCAGGCTTGGTTAGAAATTGGTGTCTTGTTTGGGCAATCGGGGGTCAGCCTATGTACAACTTCATCAAAAAAGTGGCATCCTCATATAGGGATGGAAGGCTCGTGGGTCGTTATTCTTCAGCGTTACCATCATCGTGTGATACAGTCCATTTTCAGGCCTTCTCAGTATCCACTGTCTGACCCACACAAATCTGTCTCTTCTTCTTCTCTCCCTTCTCCGTCTGTCAACAGCGTGTTTCAATCTGAGGGGTTTTTGATTCTTAAAATTTTGTCACGCATTATTGTTGATATTTATTTATATGTACATGTATGTATATGACTAGAAGCTGTATACACTTACGTCAATAAAATTTTCTTCTTCTTTGATACGCACTGAAGAAAAATCATTGGAAGGGGAACTATGTCGTTTTATAATTTTTAAACGTGTGTATTCAGTGAATAAACATGCATTTGACCCAAAAGCGTGACATCGCTTTATGTACATCACTGCAAATAAACTGTACACACCTAGACAAATTTGCGCTTCATGAAATAATTAGCCTTTCAATAGCTTCTTTTAATTGTATATCAAACAAACACTGTATAGAGAGAGTATGAGAGAAGGAAATTGGTTTGGTCTGAAACAAACATGAAGAATAGTCGAGGCGTAGCCCTTCTTTGTTCAATTGGCAACCTAGAAATTGTGAGTAACATGAAGTTTTATTGTTGATTCTTAGTCTATAAGGGGTTCCACATTAAATTGAGCGAGGTTGCCACTCTGGCAACTTTGGGCAATTTGCATAATTTGCATAAATTAAAAATGGCCACCGGAAGTAATTCTGAAAGTTTTGTGCGAAAGATATTTCATAACATATGACATGTAATATATATTTTCTGGGGTTTTGAGGTATGGGAATTCGATTTCTGATGTTTATTTGTATTTTCTTTCACTCAGAAAGAAAAAAATGAGATTTTAGCCATTTTTTGTTGTATTTTGTGCATCTATTTCACTCATGATACTATAATAACCTAATACTGTCATATATGAAAATGATTTGCACCATAAGTCGATTATCATCTTATTGTTACTCAAACCTAATTTGTGTCTAGATCAGTTCTGGTAATGTTTAGAACAGTTCTAAGAAATTAAGAAAAACACATCCCTCAAAATCCAAAAAGAAACAAAACGGATACCTACATTGTATTATGCAATGCAAAGTATCAAGTGGTTTAATTAGGATAAAACAACTACTTTAGCAGCATCTCATAAGGTCCAATGTATTAGTTTATTTTTCTATTATTGTTAAACAAAGGGAATGTTTGAAGCCGGTCTTAAACACATGATCCAGAGAATGGAAACTTGTTGTGTCAACGGACTGTGTGATCTAAGTCGGGTCAAACCTGACAGAAGTGAAAAATGAGTAAAAACAATATACCGCTGCCTTTTGTAACTTTATACAGTGAAAAATAGGCAACGGGTATGTTTTTTTGTGTGGTGTGAATATTGGTTTCGTATTGTGAGATACATGCCAAAGATCCTCATTAAACATCATGGAGTGTGCAATGTTCGGCGTCTGACCAGTTTCAAAAATATCTGGCTATCATGAATATTAACTGGATTTAGTTGTTGCTGCTTTTTAAATTCTTTTGCAGTGTTGAATGTGAATATTATCACAAAAGCATAATAAAGGCTGAAAATTGATTACATTTTATGCTCCCCCAAAAAGCTTTCTATTCACATAATACCTCATAATCATGTTATAAGAAACGTTCTTAGGAATATAAAATTCAATGGGTTGCCCTAACCATTGTATCCAAAAATGTCCAACACCATAACCAATAATCATTCCCTTTGCTTCATAAACATCATCACCAGCATTTTTGTCATCCTTACACCCTAAAACTGCTCTATGAAAGGTTTCTTTTCTTCTTTATCAATAGTTTTGCTTGTTTGTTTTTATGGGATGTTGTAGCAATCCTTCCCATCAGAACAGGTTGTAATGAGGTGCATAGCCGACGCTCTTTATGATAACCTTGCTACACGAATCTCTGTTATTTGTTTTCCTCCTCTAAGCAATGCATTTACAGCAGATGATGTAAAATAGCTTGGATGGGGCTGCCCACCCCCACACTGAGTGATCTTCAGTGCTGATCTTTTTTAATGTAATGCTCAACAGACCTTCCAATAAATTGCAAATAAACTTGATGCGAATTATTGTATGCAGAAAAACTTATTCAAAATCATAATGACAATAGAGGAAATGCTTACTCATTAAAGCATACTGCTACTCAATTAATCACAAGAAATAATCTGTTCATCGCAAAAAAGAGCTTTATTGTCGGTTTTTGATTTGCACGTTTCACATTGTAAGATGAGATAACAGTATAATTTGAATACACTTAGATGGGACATATCTTCACTATTCACTTTGCATTATTCAAAGCACACAAATTAAAATTTTCTTTGATTTGGAAAATAGGGGAATATACCTACTTATACTGTTATCTGTGTTTGGAAGATAAATACCGCACGATGCAAAAGCAGACACCTTCAAACAATGGTAGTAATGGTTTCCTTAATTACACAACGGGATATTTGGGAAAACCATCACAAATTGAAAAACAGTAAATTGTAAAAACATTCTTTTCATCGGAGGGGGAACTGAGTTTGTCTCACAAATGTGCACACGATAGATTACGTCCTTGCAAACGTAAACCCAAAGAGAGGTAAAGAGTACTTCAAAAAAGCGCTAACTTAATCGTGAACGGTGTATGTTTCATACCTGTAAAATATTTGTTGTTTTTTAAATGCATGTGTATTATCACTGTACTATTTTCATTCTCAAAATCAGAATTACCTTTGTGAGTTAAGGTTTACGCCAATTTTGTAAACGTAGACGTACAGTTACGATTCATTGTGAGCCAGGCCCTTGTGAGCCAGGCCCTTGTGAGCCAGGCCCTTGTGAGCCAGGCCCTTGTGAGCCAGGCCCTTGTGAGCCAGGCCCTTGTGAGCCAAGCCCTTGTGAGCCAGGCCCTTGTCTCTTTTGCTTTACATTCGTGTTGTTTATTTCTTACGGTCCATGTCTGCTTGGACTTTAAATTCCTGCAACCCCTTTTCCAAACCGTTATATGTGTGCCGATAAAGGTTCTAGATCATAAGAGATTGGAAAGTCCGAATTGAATGTCGTTGAAACAAAACATGTTTTGCATTGTTGTTCATAAACAATTGAAAGTAGCCAACGAAAGAATAATTAATAAAGGAAACGCCAATTCACCTTAATATGTACAGTTTATTTGCGGTAGATGTAAGTAAGAATGCACAGTTTATATGCATATATGTCAGAAGTGTTGTCTCTTTTTTTTATTAGAATACGTGTTAATTCCCATTGTGTACAACTTAAAGCCCTAATAACGATCTCATTTTGCTTCTAGGACCAATTGCATATCATTTAGCAGAACACATGTTGTGCAGTTTTAAAAAAAATTGGTTTTTTACTTCACTTTTGTGAACAAACGCCTTCAATGACCAAATTCGAAATTGAAAACGAAATGGGATGACATTGATTGAGCAATATGAAATGTTTCTTATATAGGCCAATTGTTGTAAAGGCTGGCCTGTGATATAATCTATTAGCTTCTCTGAGTATCTTTTCTCATCAAAATTAAGCAAACATTTAAGGTTTTGGAAAGCATACGACACACAAATCTATTTTTAGGTTTAATTATACTGCATTCTTAAGGCTAAAATAAAACAATTTTTATCAACTTGACATATTTGAACAAGGTTAATTTACAAACACGAATAAAAAAATAAGACTCGCACTCCCACTCCCAATGGGCCTTTAAGTCACCAAATGGAATCTATAGTTCAACGGGACCTGTACCAGGTGTGTGGTGGTGGTGGTGATGATGATAAGGAGGAGGAGGAGGAGGAGAAGGAGGCGGAGGAGGAGGAGGAGTCGCATTGCTTTCTACATTGACTTCGATCTGAACTCATCGGGATTATTGAATAAAAACACATCTGACTTCTTGCAAGACTAATTTAGTTGTACTTTCTTTTTCAAATCAAAATGTTATGTCTCATGCAATATCAAAACAGTCATCTTATTTTATTTATCTTTATTTTATTAAGGAAACAGAAACATGTCACAACTTATAATTTCATTATTATGTGCGAGATACCGACTGGATCTATTGATTTTAAATGATGTTCAACACTTTCATATTCATTGAACTACTCAACGTGAACGTTTATAGGAAATGTGCTATTAGTCGGAACGTTTAACACAAAATGTGTAACTCTATTCATATATACGATATTTATTCCAGGTCAATGAAAAGGCAGAGTAATTACGATTACACAAGCTCCCTATGCGGTCCCATGGTTACGTGACGTTGTGGTGCCATCCATGAGGCTTTATTGGAAGGCTCGTCTCAATGTGACGATATATCATATGGAAGTTGACAACGTTATTGTCAGTAGACAGTAGTCAGGGGACTAATTTGTTGGAATCAAAGACTATGATCAAAGCCAACCTTTTTGATTATCCGGGTATCATAGATGGAAAGTAATCATTTTTCACGGTCACGAAGAAAAACTTCCAAAACTCTATGCCAACGAAGTCTTCGGCGATGAGCATGTATGTATACATGTATATAGCGGCCATTTTTTACATTGTTTACAGCTCTTTACACACTATATATAGAGGAATATACTATGGAGCGTGACATCAATATACCTACAAGAGCCACGTCCGATTGACAAACTATCAAGGCAGGTAACTGTGCCAAAACATCAATCTGAGTGTACCATTGGTTGTCGCGCTTGGAATTCGAAATGGGTATTTCCATAACAGCTTGGCGCTCAAGCATTGGGACGTGTACGATGACCGGATTTAAAAATAAAGCCTTCCGCCAGAAAATTACTGCCCCTATCTCTTGTCTGATAAGATTATCATTATTCCTGAGTATACTACTGCTAATCGGTGGTATTGAACCCAACCCACGTCCAACAACCCGCCCTCAAGACAAAAAGGGTACACGGAAAGCTTCCGACCGGCGCCAATCTATCGCTGCTAGCCAATCACTTCTGAACACTGACGAATCCGGAGAAATCAGATTATCGCGTTCACAAATACAGCGACAAGATGAATCGCCACAATATCTCAACATAGCCCAACGTCTTACATGCCTGAGAAACGATATGAAAACGAACATGGCTGAAATAAAATACAATCTCAAATCAATCAACATGAAGGTTGATACGATCCAAGGTACTTGCGAAACCCTTAAAGCCGAAAACAAGGTACTAAAAGAACAAAATGAGCAGTTGTCAACAAAGGCAAGCATTCTCGAGGACCACATAGACAGCATCGAAGGACATTCTCGACGGATCAACCTAACCATCCACGGAATAAAGGGTGACACCAATGAGAGAGGGGAAGAAAGTGAGAGGAAAATACGTGAGTTCATAACAAGCGACCTTAATGTACCTACCGGCCAAAACATCGATCTGGAAAGGGGCCACAGACTTAGAAAAGCTAAAAAAAAAAAGGATGGACCAATCATCGCCAAGTTCACCAAGTTCAAAAATCGGGAGACAGTGATAGCTATATCTCGCGTGGCGATAAAAAATCGACCCCCACCGAGTTAGTGAAGACTTCACTTCCAAAGTTGGATATGCAAGGCGAATGCTAGGAGAAGAACTTGTACATGCACGTAAGTGCGGTCAACTGGCATCAATACGACTCGATAAACTAATAATAGACGGATCAATCTACAAATACGACCACACCTTCCAGAAACCTACTCTTGTATTTACCCATAATTAACAGACCTATCATGTGATCGATGAACAATCAATGTATTGAATTCAATTGATTTCAGGACGGTGTCGCTCACAGAGATTATTGGATGATTGGGGCTGGGAATTACTGAGAGAAATCTATGACTGTAAATTGTCTCAGTAGTTTGTAGCATATAAATTGTCTCCCCATCTTTAATATTGGTTCAATGTTTGATGACATTACTATGTAAACTAGATGGTAGCTAGTTCAATGTATAATTGTCATTTATATGAAGTAAATGGCCAGTTCAATGTTTCTTTTTATTGTAATAGAAATCGGTCCCTGAATCAAACGAGCAATCCAGTGAGTGCATCTACAATAAGTATAATATAGATGAGCACAAATAACCTTTATCGGTACAACAACCAATGATAAAAGTGTTTGGGGTTTTTCTGCTTGATAATTTGAACAAAAGTTCATTTAGTTTTAGTTCAGACCTTTCATGCACCGTCGTTTAACATATATAAAGAATAAGTTTTCATTTTCTTTTCGCTTTCTCCGTAATACCTCACTTGACTTTAAAAACCACTATAAAAAAAGGGACAGAAAATGCTTGCTAGGAGCATCTCCGGTACATACAAGTGTTTGTATCTTATTTCATATTTCATGATGTATTTTTGTAACGCTCCTTTTTGTCATTTGCTACTACTTTCCTTTTACCCCGCATATCATAAAAGCGCTCGTCGGGTCTTAGCTTTGAACGAGTAAATTTAAACTTATTTATTTAACATCGTTAATGAAACAAGTTCTTACAACTTAGATTAATTACTCTCGAGTCTACTTCCTGGATACATAACCAGTAATCGCGCCGAATGTGGTTTAATGAAAGTTTGCAAGGCAGATCCCGCTACTCATAGTATTCGAACCCATGACCACTGTACTCCACATTAAATGTAGGCCTATATATGAGGGATAGACATGTTGATAAGGTTATCTAGATGTTGATAAAAACTGGTGTACAGTTTTTCTGGTACGTTTGAGTTTACAATGTGTGAGAAACAAGAGCTAATTATCCCCAAAACAATACAATCGGAAAACATCGGGTTTATCCAATGTATTTCTCAGCTCAAGGAAATACCCGAGTAGTTCCAATCGACAACAATACAGACACATCGTGAATGAGATATCAGAAAATGCAGTCTCCTTTGCAAAGTTATCGTTCATCCCTCAAGGATATCAACAAATGTAGTGGGAACCAATTTACTCTGGTAGATATTTCAGACGATATTGTAATTTATTCGCACATAGTTATGATCAAATTTACGAATTGTTCAACTGTTTAAAAGACAATGCGATATGAATATGCATATCTATACACAATTAAGGAGGAGCTTTTCGAACTTTCGAATTTCATTTGAACAAAAGAATGTTCAAAATCTCTGATACAATCCTTGTAATTTAACCCCTTATTTACAATACCTTTCCTTGACGCATCTGTTGTAGAAGTATAACGTAACAATTTAAACAAATGGACGAACCACTCCAAATGTGCGGTTTATGAATCGATTTTATCAGAATGGTGAATACATTAAATCAATATAGCATGTATTTTCGTCTTGCCTTTTTCGTCTGGGATAGCTCTCAGTTTGGGCAAATCACCAATTCCTATATGAAGAAAATAGTTAAACCCACATTAATGGCATGCGATAAAGGCCATCCAAATTAACCCTTAGCTCTTTACCACACGTCAATTTTTCGGCTGTCCAAAATTGAAAGAGTTTGCAGACGACATTTCAAAATGTGTTTAAATTAGAAAGTAATCTTCTGATAGAGTAGAAAACATTGTTGGAAAAGGAGTAATTGCGCGTCACAAGCAATTTCTCCTTTTCCCACAGTGTGTTCAAGAGTCTTCTGCAGCAAACTGGTAAAATGTTTTTATTGTTTGGTAAATGGTTAACTTATCAATCATGTGATATGGAGGTCTTTTGCAGACAACTCGAAAACAAATCGGCAATAGAACTCGAATAAAAGTTGACAGTAGAAGATTTTGCCCATTTACTTGCAAGAATCAATCTATCCTACCAAAGGAATACAAGTCTGACTCGTTTTTCTTTCATTTAGATTTGTCGTCTGCAAAACTTATCCAAGTAAGAAAGGGTGTCGTTTGCTTGAGATAATTCGGTATCACTTGTTTCATAAACTATAGATAAATCAACAGCTCTAAACCTATGAAGACGAAACGGAGGACATTTTGGTTTGTGTCGCGAAAAAGTTATTTTGACCTAAAGATAGTTGGTTTCAAATCACAATCAAGACTATATAACATCTGGACAGGTCATTGTGAGTGACAGTGACTTGTTACACAACATCACATTAAGGTAAGATGTTCGCGATCTGAATTTCAAAAACTTGTTTCTTTGTGTGATTTATCTAGAACACAATGTTGTGTATTAACTTCCTTGTTTGAAAATAAAATAAGGTACATTAAATGAATTGCGAAAAGAAAATCGCAACGAGAGAAAACAGTGGTCACATATTGAGCAATTTCTTTATTTCTGGATTATTTTTCTTCAGTTAAACAATGGTAAGATATTGCAATCAATTTTGAAATAAAATACAAAAATTGAAGTAATAAATTCAGAACTGCATTTCATTTCAAATGTGTTTGTAACAAGCCTATGCGTTAAATCAGAATCTTTAAGACAAGACAGATGGGTTATTTATTTTATCATATGATGAATTTGTGAAGGGTCCAAATTGAAATCAAACTGTTCGCAATCCAAATCCATGAATTGCTCATGGTGACCCCTTTATCATTTATTCGAAACGCTTTTTTTTCTCAAAAGCACTCAAGATGTTGTTTGTGCTTTATCATACTCCAATAGCAGTGCGGCACTACAATAGCAGTTCAAAACAAATCGCACCCGCTGAAGGTTTATACCACATATCTTCTCAATTTATGTTATCAAGATTGCACTTTGAAACCTGAAACCAACTGAGGTCGATACTTTTTGTATATCCATTTATATTGGGAAGGAATTTAAAACGCCAAAAGGGAAGTTTTCTGTAAAATTTCCATCGAAAATCGGCGCCAACCTGATACTATTGACATATTCTTAAAAAAAGATAATTCTTAACAGAACGTATGATAGTTGTTTGATCTTCGACACGTTCAGCGATCATAATGCTGCAAATATCAAAAATGGCAAACTTACATATGTTATAGGAAATAAGATAGAGAATGTTTGCGTTGCTAGTATACATTTTCTGATGGGCACCTCAATAACAATGCTATTCAATAACAGTACAGTTTTAAACTGCTAGTGTAGTGCTGCACTGTTATTTTAGTATCGGGATGAAGGGTGTGGTATTGGAATACGGTAAAAAAAGTTGATTAAATGATTGCGATTTGGAAGCAGTTTTTGTTTTGTTCTGTTTTTGAATCTGCTTTCCCTTTAGTAGAGATCTTATTAAATGTGGCGTTTAAATGTTTTTGAATCATTTCCTTTGATATTGTATTTCACTCAAAGTTTAACTTACTTACTTGAAAATGAATATGGTGGAAGCTAAGACCTTATTGAATTCACTCTCGATAACTGATTCCTGGATACAGAACCAGTACTCGCGCCGATTTGAGGGCTAATTCCGGCAATTTTCATCTCACGTTACGGGTATTGAAACTAGGACCCTCGGTACAAGAGGCGGACGCTTAATCTCTGCACCACTGTCACCCACAATGGCATCGTAGAAGCGACATTTAACCCGTTACCAAACATGACGATATCTAACCACTTTGTTGCAGCCGACTCTTAAAACATTGTTGGAAAATGAGAAATTGCTCGCAAAGAGCAATTTCTCCTTTTCAACATGGTCTTCTGCTCTATCTCAAGAATTTTTTTTTCAACATTTTGAAATGTCGTCTGCAAACTTTTTCAATTTGGGACAGTCGAAAGTTTGTCGTTTGGGAAAGGGTTAATGAATACCATACCCATTGCTCACTAGATAGTGCTTGTAAATTAACAACCGTCACGTTAAATTGATATGGCACAAAAAATCATTTGCTCATTTGCTTGCTCGAATTGTTTTTTCCTATTTCAAATGTTCGTCACCTGCGTGATGCAAGATGTCAAAGATAAAGTGCAAATATACGTTGGCCCACACTTGTTTTAACTGTTTAAGAGACACCCTCCACCTCACATTTACAAAGTTTCAGTTGTCTGTAGTAGATGCCTATGTTGCATAAAAGAGTATCTCCCCTTATAACAAATTATATCGTTTTACAGATTAGGTAGGTTGCTATACAAGAGTCATCATGGCAAGCGGGTCTTCTTTATACAAAGGGTCAGACGGGGTATACTTTCATGATTGCGGTGTTTGCCTGACACATTCAACAATATCAGAGGCCGTCTCCTATTGTACCATTTGTTGCGAGCACCTGTGTCGGTCATGTGATAAAACCCACAGAGGGTCCTGGGCCACTAAGGACCACGCCCTCTTGACAGGAAGTCAGATTCCATCTGGATCGGTAAAGACAACCCCACCTCCGCCAATCATGTATTGTGAAGTACATAAAACGAGGACACTTAACCTGTTTTGCAAGGCTCATGGTGAACCCTTGTGTAACACGTGTAGAATGACCAAGCATTCCGGATGTGATACGATCGAGGTTGGCCATTATATAGCACATATTAATGTTGCTGAAAGTTGCAGTCAAGTAGAAGCAAGTCTTGATAACTTAAATTCTAAAATCAACGAATTCAAGAAATCAAGAGAGGCTGAAAGATCAGCTGTGAAAACACAAGTTGAGAAATGCCTTCACGACATGCAGGAACTACGAAAGACTATAAACGATAGACTGGATGAACTCGAGCAGACGCTCTCTTCCCAACTGCGTGGCATCGAGCAGACGATTGAAAAGGAAATGAAATCGAACATGGCGACTATTGATGACATCATGCAACAAACCGAGCACCAGAAAAGCTTATTGAATCAATACAAGAACGGGCAGAACGATGATGTCACGTTTATCGCATCAAATAAGTCATCTTCGCGGGAAAATGAGTACAGGTACATCCTTGATGTGTTGCAGAAACAAGTTTACGATAGAGACATCCGCCTTCAGCCCTATAACGTCATTACAGACGTACTCCTACAGCTGACATCACTGGGGACTGTTCTTGTTAACAAGTACCCAAGTCCCGTCCCGACATCTGTTCTTAACATGTCGGTTGTGGATAAACAGGAGATAAACGTGGGATCATGCAGCGTCACTGGATGTGCATTTATGCCCGACGGACATCTAGTACTTGGGTGTGCAAACGACGGACTTAAATTGTTCGATGAACATTTCCAGTTTATATCTCAGTTACCTGAGTTTTCAGCAGACGTGTCCTCAATCAACGAAACCGAAATTATGATGACACAGACTGACAGAAACCAACTCAAGCGTGTCCGGGTGTTACCGGATATGAAGGTGGTGAGAACCCTGAAGATGGATAGATGTTGTGATGGTGTGGATGTGTATAAGAATGAGATCTACGTCACGTGTCATGATTGTCCCGGTAATGGAGAAGTCGTCGTACTCAACATGGACGGTAAGGTACTGAGGAGGCTGGTTGTGGATAATGATAGATACATGTTTACAAGGCCTCGCCGTGTTAAAGTCGGTTCTGGTGGGAGGAAACTGTTCATCTCTGATCAGGATACGCACACTGTCACATGTCTAAACCAACACGGACATGTTGTCTACCAGTATTCCGACACTCACTTGAGGTCACCGGCCGGAATGTATGTGGATAGTGATGACAACATTTTAGTGTGTGGAATTAAATCTAACAATGCTCATACGGTCCGGCAAGACGGCAGAAAGGTGAAGATAGCGTTGAAAGAAAAAGGTGGGAAGTTTCGTCCATTGTCTATAGCGTACAGACACAGTGACGGATTTCTGGCTGTTGGATTATACATTAAATCTAAGACAGATAAGAAACTGGTTGTGTTTAAAACGAAATAGAAAACCATTGTTCGGTGTGGGTTGGTGGACGGTGAGATTGTTTAATCTATGCGCGATCTACGGTTACCTTCACATCAGTGACATCACTATCAAGATCAACAATGAACTATACCATCTACTTTCATTTCAAAACTGGTGTTGATTCTAGCTTAGCCTAAACACTGAATGTGAATGAACTCCTAGGACAGAAAACATTGTGGGAAAAGGATAAATTGCTCTTTACGAGCTATATCTCCCTTTTCCACAATGATTTCCATAGTCGCCTGCTACAAACTGGTCAAATGTCTGTATTGTTTGGGAATGGGTTAAGAGAAGATTCCGATGGCTTCTATTTTTTTTAAACTTTTATAGTTTTATATATATTAAACTGTACCTGTCGTAGTTGAGTAAAGGTTCCATGACATTTTGTTTCCTTGAATATTTTCTTCGTTTTTTTTTTATTTCACATATGTTGTGTTTAAACTGGGAAGAAGCATTGACTGTACACGTCGTAGTTGAGTGAAGAATCCGATGGCATATTGTTTCCAGGCATATTTTCTTCAACTTTTATAGTTTTATATAAGTTGTGTTTAAACTGTGTAGAACCAAAGACTGTAGACGTCATAGTTTTCTGGAGGATCCGATGGCAAATTGTTTTTGGGGATATTTTCTTCAACTTTCATAGTTTTATATATGTTGTGTTGAAACTGTGTAAAACCAATGACTGTAGACGTCATAGTTGGGTGAAGGTCCCGATGGCAAATTGTTTCTGGGGATTTTTTCTTCAATTTTTATAGTTTTATATATGTTGTGTTGAAACTGTGTAGAACCAATGAATGTACACGTCATAGTTGAGTGAAGGTTCCGATGGCAAATTGTTTCTGGGAATATTTTCTTCGTTTTTTTTTTTATTTCACATATGTTGTGTTTAAACTGGGAAGAAGCATTGAATAAACTCGTAGTTGCGTGAAGAATATGATGACAGGCTGATTCAGGGGAAATGTTCTTCAACTTTTATGATTTCATATATGCTGTGCTGAAACTGTGAAGGAGGAGTGACTCATGCTGGACCTTTTCTATTTTTGACATGGTGTATAGGCTTTTATGCGAAATATGGCGAATCTTATTTTCAGGAACCATAAAAAAGGAGACAGAATCCTGCTGTAAGACAACTAACGACTTTATAAAGACACTAATAATTCCGAAACCTCTGAATAATTTTTCTCCAGTATTTAGACTTCCTCAGATTATATAACTTTTCACAACATTGATTAAGACTGGTCACTCAAAACAATATTGAATGTTTAAACAATATTGTGTGCTCTCATTAATGATTCGTAGAAGTGTTTTTCTTTCCGCCTTAGATACGTCCTTGTATAACCCTTTGTGTATGCACACAACCATGCACACCCACATACCCACCATACAACCCCCTCACACACACCCACATACCCACCAAACCACCCCCTCACACACACACATACCCACCAAACCACCCCCTCACCCACACCCACATACCCACCAAACCACCCCCTTACACGCACCCCACCACCCCCACCCACATACCCACCAAACCACCCCCTTACACACACACAACCATGCACACTCACATACCCACCAAATCACCCCCTCACACACACCCACATACCCACCAAACCACCCCCTTACACACACAACCATGCACACTCACATACCCACCAAACCACCCCCTTACACACACACAACCATGCACACTCACATACCCACCAAACCACCCCCTTACACACACACATTCACACCCACATACCCACCAAACCACCCCCTTTCACACACAAAGGGCAAAGGATGCCTATGCAAATGTACATGCTCACTTACACATGTATGCTTTCAGAGAAGATATATACACTGGGTATGTATGTGTTTGTACATAATTCGATATGTCAAATTGAATGTTTAATAGTGTTTAATAAATCCATTAGTTTAATTATAAATCAGAGTTTTCATTTATTCCACTGGTCGTTGAGCACAACGTTCCTCATGGCGTTCATGATTGTTGTATACATTACTTAACTCTGGAAATATACTCATTATTGCTTACACTTCATGAAACCCGACTCTGTTGCTTCTGCCACATACTTTATGGAGAGAAATCTATGACTTTATGACAAAATGATAAATTGCTCCTGATGAGCAATCTATTCCTTGTCACAATGGTTTCTATCTATCTCTTGGTATCTTAACCATAATTGTTGACTTTAGATTGGATCAGTCACAATGCTTTAAATCAACCGTTATAGTGCTGGCACCGACCTCGTGCTTTTGCTTTAATTCCGAATTCCGCATTAGTAAGAATCCCACCCACCCCATAGGGGCAGTATCCGTGAGACTTAACAATATGGTATCTGCCCGTCTTTTTGCGTGTTCCATGCTTGTAAAAAAAGGGGCGGACTCGTTTCTCTCGTGCGGAAAGTAAGGTAAAAAAATGAGAATAATAGCGTTTGTTCGCGGATATGACCGGTGCAAAACAGGCCCCAAACTAACATAGGCCCTCTCAGTGTTCCACCAAAAATGTGAAACTTAAAATAATAAGAGGGACCCATATCAGAGGACCTAGTCCTAAAATGTTCCGGTCATTCCTTATGAGGTTTTCGTCCCCGCCCTATGATTGGTCCAATTGAGAGCAAAAGCAGATGACAACAGAAAGCAATGAAAAATTAAAGTTGTCTGTATAAATTTGTATAAAGATGTAACAAAGTATAATCAAATATTGTTTCCGACTTTATTTCTCTGTTTTTCTTTATATTGAATAAAATCAAAAACATTTGGATCATTCTTGAAAAAAAAACTATAAAAGAGACATTTCACTAACCTACCTCATTCAGCCTGATAATGTGATAAAGGCCAATTTCCAGATTTGATAGTTTTAAAACTTTTACATAATCATAACAAAACATAAATTGTGTGCAGCAAGCGAAAAATGTGTGACATAGGATAATAAAACCATAACATCCTTCATATGAGCTCTCACAATGATGTGTGTCCCGTATTAAGATATCTTCAGACTGTACAAATTTTAGCATTACTGATTAACACTACGTCTAGCCACTTAGAATAAGATTAGCTGTTGATACAATGTTGTGTGAATTTATAAATGATTGCATAAAGTGGCTTTCTTTCCGTCTTAGATAAGACCATGTAGAACCCATTGTGTATGCAAACAACCCTGCACATCCACACTGTAACTCTGATGAAATTGGTGATGAAATTCATTATCTTTTTAAATGCATGTATTTTGCTTAGTCTCGTGCATGTATTTTGCTAAATCTCGTAGTAGACAATTACTGCCACACGGATACTTAGTTACATAATGTTTATGCTTACAACTTTCCATCTCTGATGAATGGGAATGATGAAACGTTGCTCAATGTCTGTAAATGTGTCACTGTTATCCTTAAACATTTCCAAAAAACCAGAGCAGATAACATAATATTATAATTACTGTCCATATTTTTAATCATGATTAATAAGTCAATCGTACGTCTATTTCGAGGAAACCGTTTTCCACCAGATAATGTTGTTTCCTGGAACTAAACCGACAATAAACTTCTGTTTTAGGCGTGCTTGTGTGCGTTCATGCGTTCGTGCGTTCGTGCGTGCGTGAGTGTGTCTATGTACATGTGTAATCCTGCCCATATGGACGGTTGGCTTCCAAAATGCCATATCCCAGCCTGAAACAAGCCATGGGTGTGCCATCCCAAACCCAACCAACAAAATGCATTTATATACTACCTTGTCAAATAATTATGAGTTTCATATCAAATTAGGTCTTTTTTCTGTAACAGGAATTGAATGAAATAAAGAACAATGAATTGGTTGATTGAGACTCATTTTAATTAAGTTGACCTAACATTTAACTATGTATTCAACATAATTCAATTTACATCATGGTGGTCATTTCCTCAACCTTTCATTCTCCTCACCATCAAACAATGTCGCGTTTCACAACCACATTATAGTGTTAGGGATGCAGTCGCTGTGAGAGTTTGACATGTTTCCCAATGGGAATACAGAGAATAGATGGTTGGTGTCGTGAATCGGAAATGTTATCGGGCAAGGCGTAGGAATACTATCCGGTGAACCGAAGGCGAATCGGATAATAAACCGAAGCCGAGCCCGATAACCTTTCCAATTCAAAGACACACATCGTCTGTCCTATTTATCCTGTTACAAATAATAGAAAATGAAAATAGAATACGGAAACAGTGAAAAGAAACGCAAAATCAATACTGACAAGTGAACAAGGCAGTTAAATGGCGTTATCTGCTGACGGATATCAAATACATGTATGTTATAGGGCACCCCGTAATCGGTTCGTACACTGCTCTGGTTACAGGATACATGCATATAATAAAGGACTGAGAGATTAATTGATTTCTAGTTCTAGTTCATTGATCGCCCGCCAGAAGGCGGCGATCATATTTGTAGAAGCTTTTGGTTAGTGCACATGGGGATGGGAGGCTATGTTTATTTTTGTTATCATTTATTTGAAAATAATTCATAACAAAGGCTTTTCTTTTTTTAGTCGTTGACCTTTTCGCCTTAATTCATTGTTTTAAAAAATGTTTTCTGTCTGATTTTGTGTTCTTAAAAGGTTTTTATTTGGAGAAATGGTTTAAAATAAGATCCATCTCAAACAATAACAGGTCCATTTTTCAGCCTGTATCTCTTTTAGTTAGTCTTAAAATCGGTTTTCTTTATCAAAAAGATGGTACCGAGTGCCAGTCCAATGTGTAAAGTTGGCTGACGAGGTCCATTAGACTGGCTCTCTGATAAATATTCTAAAACGCTATATTTTATAACGTAATCTACGAGATGACAGTCAATCAATTTGACCAATGAAATACGTCTGCAGGTGCCCGTATCATCTCAACTATCGAATCGCCTTTGTTAAAATACCGACCTCTCAATTTATTCCCTTAAACATTTATTTTAACCGCTTGAGTATTGATTGTATATAATTGTCTACGATTTAATAATAAGTTATAAATTCAGTGATTAAGTCTTATGTCCAGCGCCTACAAATTCCATTTTGATCGACGAAAATAACAAAATAAAACTGTAGCTGTTACGGTCTTCGTGCCGATAAAAATGCGGTTTTCCGCCTTTAAGCAGAATTATCGTCAATCTTTCCTTTAAAATCACTTAATTTCTTTCGGTTAAGAAACAGTCCAAAATCAGAAAATATATGTACAGATGATTTTTAGGTTTTATTAATGAAAATGAAAAGGTAATTCCCCAAAACGCTTCGATCTTTTTCCATTCGTCCCATATTACGTTCGTACCGTACATTTAATTATAAGTCACTTAGCTCGATAGAATCAACAACAAGCCTAAATGTGATGCGAAGTCTGTGATTCAAAAATGACAGTAGTAAGACATCTGTAAAATGTGAAGATGTGGTCTTTGTGTAGTTCTAAATAGGTCAACATAGAATGTCCCACGTCCTGCTCTTTCTTAAAATTGTTATATGTAATAGTTTGTTTTGGCATAAGACAAATGTGTCTTCTGTACGAAGTTGGTGCACATCACTTTACTTGATGAAACATTCTATAAGGCTTGGATTGATTAGAGCTAATACTCACTTAAAAGTTGTTGTGTGCTATCAATGCTGTCTCAAAAAAATGAAGTTATATAAGTAATAAGTAGACACTTTGTTTATTGCTTTTCTTTTGCTATGGTTTCAACCAGAGACATATATAACTGTTATCTATGTCTCTGTTTCAACTTTCCAATAATGCAATTAAAATATTGTCTTCATATCTATTATCGCTGCCTGCATTTATTTTCGTCGTTCTTCAGAAATAAAGATTATTGCCTCCCCCCCCCCATATTTGCCATATATATTAATAACATTCTTAACCCATTACCTAACAATGACGATATTTAACCACTTTGTTGCAGACGACTCTGGAAAATATTTTGGGAAAAGGAGAAGTTGCTCGCTAAGAGCAAGTTTTCCTTTTCCCACAAGGTTTTCTGCTCTATCTGAAGAATATTTTACAATTTCATCACTTTTTGAAATGTCGTCTGCAAACTCTTTCAATTGGGGACAGTCGAGAATTTGGGAAAGGGTTAAAAGACATATTTAATTAGTTATCTGTAGTAATTTGCCAAACATTTTTTACCTTTTCCTTAGTACTATATAAATATTGAAAACAAAACTCATCATAAGGTACATCTAAGGTTATGATTAAATTGATTGTATTATAAAAAAAAGAAAGGGTATCAAGTGTAAATAATAATGGGAGAAATGTGCTTCATTGTAAGGAATATGTTCTTCCATCACAATGATTTCCCAAACTGTCATATAAATGACAGGTTTCAGGTTTATCTGTTCAATCTTTGTTGGTAGACATTTAAACAAAATTAACACTGGTACAGTTTCCATGACCATTTACATTGTGTAAGCTTTTTTGTATATGAGATTATAAGAATAATCCAATTTGTAAACTTAAACTGACGACAATTACAAAGTATTGCAAATGAGCCACAGAAATTGTTTGTATTGAACACTTTTTTTCTTCTTCCTTCTTAATAGATTCTAGCTTCTGCTGCAAGAGTATTATCATGTGTTTGTTTGACATCGGTTTCCAAATTCAATATCATTAAACAAGCAGTTTTCAATACATACTTAGTGTTGGCAAAAATGGAAACAATTACAGACAACTTTCATAAAAGTTTAGAAATACTCAATTTCTATAGATGGTTTGCAGGTTGAATCCTTCTGTTGCATATTTCTTAACCTATTTGATCCTATTGGAATAAGATATTTCTCCAAATTCTCCAAACACCTGCACAAAATTAATATTGTGAAATTTGGAAGAAGTCAAAGTGATAAACGGTAAAGATAAGTATCAAAAGTCAAGAAATATATCTTGGTTTGTTACAATGTCTTAAAAGTTTCTGGTTTCAATAGCTTTAAAACAATCAAAAGAACGAAATTTATGAAAGCAAGATTATAAGAAATAGTCTCTTAAAAAGCAGCGCCTGTCTAACGCTCCTCCAACATATGTTGACTAGATCTGATTATCTTTCATCATGAGTCGTTTCAGATTAATTTCTACTACTTTTGGTGAAACAGTCAGCCACAAAACTATGTTTAAACTTTGTGACAGCTATTCCCTCGGCAATTGCTTTCATTAGCCGAGTTACAGGCTTTCTAATGAGTTTGAATGCCGAGATATGTTTGCACGTATTATTAATACATTTCTATTCTATTCTTTTGATGTTATGTTGGATGTTTTGTTTAGGAAGACAAATCAAATTCTTTGCGGGAGACTTTGAGGCTTGCATCAATTTTCTCTTGTTGTTTCTCTTCATATTGAGTGCACTGCAATGTTTCCCTCATACGGTCAGATAATGTAAGTCAAATTTATTTTGACCATTATTCTATGTGTTCTAGGGTGCTGATGCAATCGGCTGAGCACCAACTGTCTGGTTACGAATCTGAGTCGAGATAGACCAACCCCAGTTTTAAACATATAGTCCAGTCAATCTGTAAGTCAACCCACAACTAATTGCAACAGAAACAAATTTGTGATTTTATTATAGCTACACACTTCCTTAATAACATATAAAAAGTACTCAGAAATCCCACCAGGGGAAAACACTGAAAAATGCATTTAAACTTTTTGAAAAGTGCATGGTTCGAAGGTACCACCATAGAAAAGTACATAGCGTGAACTGTCATCGGTAAATTTCGAGGTCAACTTGCTGTTGAAAGTCACATGAAAGGGTAAGTTGAGCTTTTTATCATTTATATATGCCCTTATCTGATAAAAAAAACATAATGGTATGTTCATGATTACATTTTAGATGAAAAATTATTTTTGAAATAGCCTGCAGAATGCTTTGTAATGGGTTTTCGTGGGTAATTTAAAAAGTGTGTGTTTTGTTTAATTTTGCCCAAAACATCGATTTTATGACCGTTCACACTCAAATATATCTTTAAACATGAATAAAATGACAAAAATGCACCTTACAATGACAAATATATAAAATAAATATAAAACATTTACCTCGGAATAGCTGTTCTTTTTTTAAACTACGGTGGCCCATTAGTGCCATTGTAGATAATGATTTGACGAAAACTCACGTTTCTCTTACTCACTCAATTAAATCAATCATGTTCATATGTTAAACTTATTTAATTCTTAAATTATTTTTTGAAAATAATGAAATAAATCTATTTATGATTTGTTTAATTGATTTTTACATTTGTTTAGTTTCTTAATCATCGGCAAAATAGATCGAATTGAAGGTTAAAGATGAAGAGCAAATGTAGATGAGATAAAAATCGTCGGCAAATATCATCTGGTGGCGATTGTAATTTACTCTGAAGGTGCATTTATTACTATAACCTATTGTATGATAAAGATATCATTATAGTCACATTTGTTCTTCTTATAACGTTTTTAATTATTATTCATCATTAATACATATGTAGTAAGAACTATGAAAATTAAGGTGAAATACGCTAAAGTACAACCTTCAATCAAAAGTAAGATAAAGCAAGTGTGGTTGTGCTTAATTTAATATTTTTCATTTGCAGTGATGTTAACTGAATAGTACCAATATTAAAAATGCTGCAGACAAAATCAACGCACAAGTGATGATTTATGCCTTTTTATCTATTTTCCATTTGCAGGTAAAAATGGATAGTACTATCAAGAGTGCAAGAAGGTCACATTAACATTGTGGATTCCATACCATTTTGAGCTTCTTCCGTTGTATTGGACAATGGAAGAACAAGACTATCAGAATTTCTCAAAATGTGGTGATTCACATGTTCAAAGACATGGTTATTTCTAGAGCAACTTGAGGCTATTTCCTACTGAATAAATTTTTAAATGTAATACTTATGGGAATCTCTTTTAATACTGCATTGCTTTGAGAGGAAGTCACAATACATGAAGTTGAAAGCATGACCTGGACTTCCAAACCAAAGACAAATACTGAAACCTTTAGCGAGGTTGAACCCAATGAAATGATTTAATGTTAGTTAACATTTAAGAAATCCTTATGCAAGAAGAAAAACCAGTTGAAGAAGTTTGTGGTGAAGTAGTTTTCAAAAGATGTAGGACAAACTTGAAAAGAAACCCTTTGTTTGTCAAATCGCATTTCCAAGTTGTGTTTCATATATAAACAATGGCTGACCTACTACACACGTTTTTTAAAGCCAAATGATTGTATTGCTGAGAACTGTATATTCAAGCCATCAGAGAAATGTAGCCCCAGTCTAGAGCTCTGTTATCTTCCTATGTTATCTTCAAACTAAAGCCACATTTTACCTACAGAGTCCAGATTTCTTCACTTATATGAAGGAAACCATATAGTTTGTCAAAGCGATCTCGCATCGGCAATAGTCTCTACAGATCAATTTTTTGAGCAGGTCCTTATTAGAAGTTCTAAGACAATAGGTAGAATAGAATGTGGTTATGGTTTGAAAGAATCACAGAGAAACCAATTGTTTTCGTCAATTCCTGTATGTACATACTACAATTATGCAATGCAGAAATATACAAGTGATCAGCATGTAGAAACCAGTCATTCGAGGGTGGAAAAAGATCATACGGACAACCTAAACATAGACATCCACGTTGCGGACTGTACAATTGATAACATTGTCAGGTCGACGAGTATATATTATGTAATTGTCGACTATGCAGAGTAAGAAGGCCAATTGAATATTAACAACATGGTTTATACATACGATTCGGAATACAGTTTTATAGGTTAAAGCCATTCCGTAACCCCAAACTCTCAATTAACGTTAAGAGAAATTGGAGAAGCAGCACAAACTGGTCCGCATTTGCGTTTAACAGCTCGGGTTGATATATTGCATGACAATAAAGGAGATATACATGTATTTAAGAAAGAGCTGTGTAGTTTCCCGCCATCACAATATGGGTCTTCTGGGTTATTGAAACTAGCTGACAAACCTTCCTCGATAAATAAAATATAAGCGCAGGTTGGCTGTAGTGTCAATAAATAGCTAGATGATTCAGTTCAATATGTACACGACGATAGGGCTTTGTTCTTACGTTTGCCTTCGGATATACGTGGAACATATTCTGATGATGTCATTAGCAAACCTGCAATATTTGTATTTGATGGATGTTCAAATTGTCCTTCTCGAAAGGATTGTGTACAAAAGGAATGCAGTGAAGGGGTAGGTACCAAAAAGGTGGTTTTACTCGAGGAAGATTGTTCACTTCCAAAAACAGAAGTTCTTATCAAATACTGTGAATTGCCTTTGATTAAATTGCTCATGTAAAACAAAGTGTGACCGAAAACCTTGTTCTTGTAGACATACCTTCTTGATGTTCCTGAGGGTGTGGGGAATGTCGGGGAGCAATCTTCGCTGATGCAGAAATTGTGCAAGAACGATACAAAATGGAAAAGGGAGTCTGTGAATATATTGAGATGCAAAAATAAGGGAACCCTATTACTGTTAACTATTTTCTAGATAGGATAGGGAGAATTTGCCTCTTCATAATCTGTAAATCCAAACCAATGACACTGTGTAATCGAACATATTCGATAAAGTGTTATGTATTTATTACATGTATTGCCCGTGCACTCACGTGAATTCTTGGATACGATAAAAATGAAACACAATCAAGTCTCATATCAATGCAATATGCCATCATGGCTGTATCTCAGAAGCTCAGAAATGGCAATGCATAGGCATGTTGCAAGCTGGTGAATCCTAGAACCATGTTGCCAGGATTATTGGGAAGTCAAAAAGTGTTATTGCACGACCTGCGACTTTACACCACCAGACTGGTGATGTTCAAATTAGGAGAGGGCATGGGCACCTTAGGAAATCAACATTCCAGCAAGATCGCCTTTTATGGATTATTGCTTTCCGCAACTGTTTCGTAACCGCACCATAACCAAAGCAGGAGATCCATACTGTGACAGGACTTGAGTTTCTAGCAGTACAGTAAATCTCGGACAGGGCGTCCTTTTCATGGTGTCATCATGTCAAGGCTGAACAGATATAATCGTTTACGGTTGTGCTAGCAACATTAAGGTTGGCCTATACGTCGGTGGCGTCATGTGGTCTTTTCGGATGAGTCGAGGTTCTGTCTGCGATTCTGATAGCATTGGCGTGGGGAGAGATACAAATGCACCACTGTCTTGGAGCATGATTTCTTTTAGCGGGGGAGCATCATGGTCTGGGGTAGTGTTTATTACGGTAGGAGAATATAACTTGTACCTGTTCCTGGAAACCTGAATGGACACATTGATTTCGTCCTGTTGTTGTCCCATTTGCACATAGAATTGGCCAAAACTTTGTCTTCCAGGATAATAATTCCTGACCCCACAGAGCTCGTGTTGCAGTTGACTTCGTCGAGAAACAGGGCATCTTGACAATCCAGTGATCTGCGAAATAATCAGACCTCTCTCCCATTGAGCATGTATTGGATGTTGTTGGTAGGAGAGTCCGCGCACGTCGCGCCATACCAGCCAATCTTCAGGAATTTGGTGCAGCACTTCAGGAGAAATTTTGATTTTGATTGAATATCTGGTCTGTGTTTTAAACGAAATTAAAGATACCTCAATATTGAATTGAGGCGTGCCCTTATTTTTTAACGCATAGTGTATTCCATGTGTAATTCAATGAGTGTACACTTAATTTTGAAAAGCTGGCACATAGTGAGAAAGGGGCAATATAATAGTACTATTTTTGCTGCTTTTCCCAATATGTTTCTTCCTTTATTTCATTTATTGTTTTTTAAGTTCACAAAACAAATGCAAAACGTCAAAAAATACCACATGAATATTGTATCGCTTGTGTCATATATTTCGTTTTTCTTATATAGGCATAGAGTCTATATGGATTTCGGTACCTTATTTAAGTGATTGTCTTTATATAAAATAAGTTATCTAATACAAAAAAGTGTGTTTTGTCTTTGATCTAAGTTTTAGAGAACAAGCTTTGCCAGATAATATCGAATTCTAGCATATAGGAATGCATTGACATGAAAAAAAATCTTTAGTTTTAATGGGTGGGTGGGGTAAGTTGACCCCTTTCAATTCACAATATTTATAGGAATACATCAATTCTAGAAGGCAAACTGATGTGAATGATAAATAAACATGTAGATAGAGTATACTGCTTATCAAAACATCATTTTTGTGTGAATTGTTAGGGTTTTGTTCCATTTTGGTAGATATATACAAATATGCGATTTTTTCCAAAAGGCCTGATAGTAGCAATAATAAAACGAGTTTTTAACCAATTTCCCCTGAAGGGATTTTGGAGGACTTTTTTTCTGTCATCTCTTATACGTTCATGATAACTTTAAAAGAGATTTCGTTTCTGTTGCAATTAGTTGACGGTTGAGTCCATTTTTTTCATAGTAATACCGTGCTTGGTATTATACAAATCTGAGCATGCGCAGGTCAAGTCGATCGATTTTGGTTCTTTTGGTTGCTGATTGGTCGAAACTGTACAATGTCCAATATCGACTAATCAGAACTAAAATCGGTAGCCAATTCTACCTATTTATATTTTATAATTTGCAACTATTTGATTTTGATTGGTCGAAACTCCACTATGTCCAACATCGGGGCTCAAATTGGCTCCAATCGGGGCTCAAATTGGTAGCAATTCTACCTATTCATAATTTTTAATTTGCAACTATTTGATTTTGATTGGTCGAAACTCCAATTCTAATTATAAGAATTAAAAGAAAGCGTATGAAAATGTGTATCTTAAAGATATCTAGTCAAAAACATAAATTTATATGTTTATATACATTTTAATGTCATTATCATACCCCGATAAAACGTTTGACAGATATACAATGGTCCTTAGACAAATCAATGCGTTTCATACCTTCCCTGGCTGTCAAATATGAAAGCTATTGCACGAAACACACATTGCACATTTTTCAAACCTGTCAAATTCGGGTGCCCGAGGCAAAATCCGTGTTGATGTTATGCACCCATCACGACACATTTGACGCAACACTTTCGCTAAACAAATCCCGCAGTAAATACACCCCTACTTTTCACTGGACATATTTCATTCAGAAAATGGAATAAACAAGACGGTGAAGATGCTTCGCAAGAAACACAGGATTTTGCTGGTGATTGGCAGCATATGGATATTTGGAATTCTTTACTTCGTATTTAAATCAACAACCGACAAGGTAATTCTATAGTCTGTCTTTTTGACGATTTTGATCGTTTAATTCGGCCTGTCATCTTATTCAACATGTGTTGAGTTCTCAGACCCCACGTATGCAACAGCGTAAACCTTTCCTTCATACATTCGCGTATTGACACACCTACATCAGACGATTTGAGAAAAGAACGGACACAAGAAAAACCGAGCAATTTGCCCGTCTATCACCGAGATTGTTTGCACATTTGGTTACATGTTAGATATGGTTTTACTTTTATTTGATCAAATATCTAGTGAAATCTTAGTCTCAATAATGAAGCATTGATGTATCAATTCCATCATGATTTAATTGTTCAAAAATGCTGAACGACCAACTGTGTGTTTTTAACTTGTTCAAAGGAACTGACAAATAAGTAAAACAAATTTGACATGAAGATTGATTTTTATTGCCTAATGGGGCGTCTAACACTGGAATTTAGAAGGATCAAAATAGTGTTGGACACTTCAAATTCTGATATTTGGATTTAAAGCCATTCGAATTCAATTTATAAGATGAGATATGTAAAATAAACTTATAAATACATCACAAATTTACGGCATCAATTGCTGTTAAACAATTGGAAAATTCATCATGAGCTAGATATCGTCATTTAGTGTTAATATTACAAAGTTAATATGGGGAATACAGACATGTTAAGTGCATGAATTGATTAGTGATTGATTAAAAAAGATTAATTCACAATAACAATGGAAATATTGGTCTTCAAACGTCGTGACAAAAATTACATTGCATTATCAACCTTTCAATGAATCCTTCAAAGTCTGACATGACTTGAGATATTGCCTGATGCAAAAATTTCTCAATATTTTCCAATTGCATGACGCCGTCCAATTAGTTTGACTACCAGAAATACATAAATGAATAATCTATGATTTGTCCCAGCCAACACACATTTCTGAAACACTTCTTGTAAGCTAGTCATCAATGATCTAACAACTGACATTGATGAAGCTCAAAATTAAGCTTTTGACGTCCATATTGTTTACGACTGGAGGTGAGATAAACGTCATCGCATTACTTAGTGCAGTATGGGGATGGCATATGCGACTTATCCAAAATCAAGTTGTAATGACAAAATATTTAACAGCAGTCAAATTCCACAAATAAATACAGTCCACCCGCGATAGTCCGGTCTTCGTTAATCCGGATTATTCGCCATCCGGACAGAATTTGTAGGGAATGGTCCTTACCTTCATTAATTCCACTGTTTAATCTGGAAAATCCGTGTTCTGGCTCCGGACATTGAAAGTCGGGAACCAAGCCTAACTTCTAATAGTATATGCATATGACTAATCCGGAAACCAACACAATGATTTTTTTTTGCGGTAACCTTCGTTAATTGACGATACGGTAATCCAACATTCACACCTTTGGCAAATTTGCAGGTATGCTTGATCATCAAATGTCACCAAGTGTAATGTAATGAAAGGTGTTGATTGTTTATAAATCGGTCATTTAGTCAGTTAACTGGTCTAACATAATTGTAATTATGGTCGCGCACAGAAAGTCGAGTTTGTAAAATGTGTAAACTTGCTGCATTGACAGTAATCAGGAGACAATGTCTGGCAATCATTTTCAACTATTATGTATTTTTTACTTCACAGTAATTATTATGAAAAACAGTGTATAGGTAAACATTTCACTGTAGCCTCACCGATTGTTTATTCTGGATTATTCGTTAAAACAGACATTACTCCTGAGAATGAAAGTGTCCGAATAAACGTGACTCGACTGTACATTGTTTAATAAAAGTAAGAATAGAAGTATAGACTCAAATAAAGAAAATATGTAGAGCAAATTATTTTAGTTGAAGTATAGTATCAAATGCTCACAAATATTTTACTCAGGTTATACGATTACACTGTTATTTGCACTGGTCAGGTCCATAGCTTGACTGAAATGAATGTGTAGGCACGTCATTCTAGGGGGGTTCCCAGAGCATGGAATGTGTAGGCACGTCATTCTAGGGGGTTCCCAGAGCATGCTCCCCAGTGAAAAATGTGCATTCTGAAATTGCTCAGGTGCGTTCTGGCATGCATTTGAGAGCACAAAAATACATTCTGTTTAAGTGGGAAGTAGAGGCCCTTTCTGTTGTTTTTTTCAGGGTATTATTATTTTTTTTTTGCATTATGTAATAAAAGTGTAGGCATGTGCCTAAAGGAAGCTACGCTAATGGTGGTTTGTGGAATTTAGGTGTTGGTCTACTTCTCAGACCGTGTGACCTAGCTTGTTGCAAGACTTGACCATTTGGATGTTTCGGACTTCTATCTTAACATTTTTTTGACCTTTTTATGTTCGTGATTTAGATATCAATTTTGGATACAATTGGATACAATTGCAAAATTTCTGAAACTTCATAATCGAAAGATAAATGGTTGAGCTCCAAATCGGTATGTTTGATTTCATATGCAATTGCATATAAATGAAGTTAACCCTTTCCCAAACAACAAATTTTCGACTGTCCCAAATTGAAAGAGTTTGCAGATGACATATATCCAAATGTTATAAAATTGGAAAATAATCTTCAGACAAGGCAAAAATCATTGTGGGAACAGGAAAAAAAATTGCTCGTTACGAGCAATTTCTTCTTTTCCCACAATGTTTTCTAAAGTCATCCTTAACAAAGTGGTCAAATGTCGTTATTGTTTGGGAAAGGGTTAAACATGTGCAGAAAATCTCTGCAGAGAAATCTAACGTAAAATTCATGATGGACTCTGGCGTCAGTCAATTTAGCAATAGCCTTCAAGACATCACGCTTATGCAAACAGGTTAAATCAAGGCCAGCCACCAAGTAAATTGGACACTGACCTGTGATGTAACCTTTCTGCTTCTATGAGTATCTTTCCCCAACTAAATTAAGCAGATATTTAAGGTTTTGGAAAGTTGACGACACAAAAATTGATTTGAGAAAATGATCCAGCATTCTAATGGTTATATAGACAATTCATACATTTGAACATAATCTCTTTTTATACAATTCAATGTATTGTTATCAGTGTTTCGGCTGAATTACAACCATTCAATTAACAAACTTTTGTTGTTACAAGGATTATTGTTGGTGTTGCAAATAAAAACCAATCTGCTACATTTGCGCCATATGTTCGAGTCACATATCCTTCATGGTTTAATCCATCGACAGCTTGCATTATCGAAGACCTTAATTAAGGTATTTGGTGGTATAATGCAATGGCTATCCGGGATCCTAAACATACCTTAGGCAACCACTTTTATCTTTCACTTCAAGAGATTTTGATACTGTTTCAACAAGTAGTATTGTATGGATTTGTCTTGTTTTCATAGCCTTTTTAATTTGGATGATACATTTTCAAAGGGAGGCAGATTAATGTTCTTAAATATAAATGCTTTGAGAAATATATATGAGCAAGTTTTGTTCAACAACATTCAGTTGAAGAAAGAGAGAAAGTATATCAACTGGAAAAACATGTACTCCATTACAATTATTGACCAATATTTGCATGGGTTTTTTTTAGTTTAATTTTGACAATCAAATGCAACCAATAACATTCTTCAATAAGGGATCAACCAATCTTTGTATGGTTTGGGTAGTACAATGTAGATAAAGAATAGATAAATGTCTAGAAAAAAGTGGTACAGTATTATCCTATAGAATTTCTTTACTTTCCCTTGAGACGCTTTATTTCGAATAAGTATCTCAGAAAAATCATTTGTCCTATATTTGGAAATTTGCGTTTAAAGTGCCCCAAAATGCCCACATATTCAGACAGTACCATTAAATATATAGAATTGTAAATACTCTTCTATGCTGAACTGCTAGAAAGATGCAATATCCACAGAACATCATATTGACCTAATGGGGGGGGGAGCAAAACCGGTTATCAGTACCGCCCAGCTGGTCCAAAAGCCTTTATGGACAAGTGAATTTTAAAGGCATTTTTGCCTTATAAGCATTATACAGACATGTGCAGAAAACAAATTAGCATTTACAGACAAAGTAAATCAAAATCAGATTTCCCCACCCCTGGAATGCATGGGTGAAAGTGTTGAGGATTATTCCTGATTTGGGAAAATCCTATTTAGTTTTATGTGTCTGTAGATGCAAAATCTTTTGCTGATCTTGTTCATATACTTGTTATAAATCATATTTCAGTAGAAATTTACTTGTCCAGCTTTGGTTAAGCATGGCAATCAATTTTGTGGCCCCTGATATATTCCCATAGCTAGCTTCTTTATTGATTCTCTGAACCCTATACTGTTGGTATACTCATACATAGCTATTGAGTACCTACTTATGAAAAGTATTTTTTTTTTAGATACTTGGTTTTAAAGGCACATCAAAGGAGAGGAGTACAAATAAAATACTGAAAAAATATATGGAGTTCTTTTATTATGGTCATAAAAATCATAAAAATTAATTTAGGAATGCATTGAGACCCTATTAAATAGACTCATTTAAAATAAGTTATTTTGTGCTTGAGATATAGGTGTCTCCAATTCAATCATGTTTATCAACAACCTGTTTATTTACATATATTCAAAATAAAGAATTCTGAATGGTCTGTTCAAAAATGTGTGTATCAACTGTCAAGGTCAGAGGTGAAGAATCAGGAAATCTGAATTATAAAAACTTGCTTATCTGGGTTATTTCTGCTTTACTTTCACATTTAAGTTGTGCTGATGGTGTTTTCTGGTGAAAACATTTTGATTCTGTCCAAAAGTTTACCAAATAATATAGTTTGATATAGCATTAATCTCCTTTAATGGGCCTTTAAGGTTAATCACCCCTTAAAACAACGACGAATGGCAACAAATCTCAGTAGTCATAGAATCTACGGACATCACTCAACAATTTCCATGAATGTCCTTGACATTCATCGCTGGGCAATGTCTGTTAACTCTTAAGACAGTGTCAGAATTTGCGATGTTTACCGACTTTTATTGGGGATTATATGGCTTAACCCATTACAAAACATTAACGACATTTGACCAGTTTGTTGTAGACGACTCTAGAAAACATTGTGGGAAGAGGAGAAATTTCTCGTAAAGAGCAATTTCTCCTTTTCCCACAACATTTTCTGCCCTATAAGAAGATTGTTTTTCAATTTCATCACATTTTGAAACGTCGTCTTCAAACTCTTCGAATTTGGGACAGTTGGAAAAAAAAAATTGGTCAAGGGTTAAATTAGCCCCTCCATCTCAAACTGAGGCAATAATATTGAGTAATGAAGTTGCGTAATTTCTGTTTTCAGGAGACTGAAGGCGAAGGACTTTATCGTAGACATGTGTTCCACCCTGCCGAAATTGAACCAGAGTATGAAGCTAAAGATAACCACAGGGACAATGCCCTGGGTAGAAGAGATGAATTTGAACCCAATGAAAACAACAGGGATGTTTTTAACATGCACATGGACGAGAGAGTGAATGAGAACGTTGAGGAGCAAAGGGTAGAGGAGACAGAGGAGGAGGAGGAGGGTGGTATCCCGTGGGAAGAATTTGAAGAATCCGCGTATATAGATAAGACAAGACTAGAGCCAGGGGGTGATTCGTATGGAAGAAATAAATTCAATCAGCAAGCAAGTGATAACACCAAGTCTAACAGGGATGTACCTGATACTAGAAATGGGCAGTGAGTATAGATTTCTCATGTCACAATTTGATTATTCCTATTTAGGTAGATAATTAAAATCACAGGGGTGTATAGTTAATCTAGTTCATTTATAAATAGTATATATATCTTGTTCTGAATAAAATAAAATCATTCAAAAATGGCCGCCATTCTTTGACGTCATCTAACAGAAGTATGAAATAAAGGTTTTGTTCAAAGTAAAAAGTAAACTACAGAATGTACCCTTAGTAAGAGTTAGTTCTGGACAGTTAGGTGGATGATAGTGCTGCAGAGGTAGAGCGTTGGTCTCTTGTACCCAAGGTCCCAGGTTCAATCCCCATTAAGCAAGCTGAAAACTGCCAGGACTAGCCCACAAATTGGCAAAAGAACTGGTTTAATAAATAGGAAGTAGTCATCGAGAGTGAATTTGGTAAGCTTCAACAATCTGTCACAATCAATATAAAATAGATAAGTTGTAACTAAGAGCTATTAAAGAGTTTTATTATCACCCATCTGTTGCCTTCTGTTTTAGATGTCGCAATCAAGTTTACCAGCAAGACCTTCCTGCAACCACAGTGATCATTACATTCCACAACGAGGCCAGGTCGGCTTTACTACGAACAATTGTCAGGTAGCCATCTCATTTATTACCTATTTAATAAATCCATTTTGCATCATTCTCAATTAGTTAATATACTTGTTTTAAATATGGCAGGACTTATTTTGGCTTACCTGAACACTGTCGTCTGTTTTCAAAAATCTAAAATATCTGTTTAATTTTGTTGAGGAAAGCTACTCTGAGTAGCAAATAGGTTAGATCACAGGCTAGCCACCAATTTACTTGGAGGCTGGCCTGGATCTAACCTGTTTGCACTGTAAGCATGAAGTCGGTTCCAGCACAATAAGGGTTAACAAAGTATGATAACGTGGCCACCTGGAGTCATAAATTATGTTAACCCTTTCCCAAACAACAAATTTTCGACTGTCCCAAATTGAAGGGGGTTGCAGATGACATTTCAAAATGTGATGAAATTGAAAAATAGTATACTGATAGGGCAGAAAACTTTGTGGGTAAAGGAGAAATTGCTCGTTAAAGAACAATTTCTCCTTTCCCCATAATGTTTTCTCAAGTCATCTGCAACAAAGTGGTCAAATGTTGTTATTGTTTGGGAAAGGGATAAGAAGCCAAAATATATGAATGCATTTTGTTCACTCTAGATGCTCAATTTATAAGCCAAACTTTAATAGGCAGACATATGGTAAGGAAATGGGAATGTATATCAAATATCATATGCATCAACTGTAAGTTGTGGGAGATGCGTTTACATTTATATATTTAAGTCGACATCTGAAAGCCTAAATAAGATTGTCTTGTAAAGGAATATTTGTCAAAGAATTTATTTCTAAGAAAATTCTTCCTTTTTTCCATTTCAGTGTTTTTAGAAAAAGCCCCCCTCACCTCATTACAGAGATTATTTTGGTTGATGATTTCAGCGATGATCGTAAGTCGGATTTCCTTATTAGCACATTAGCTTGCTCATATTACCAGGTAACCCTTTACCAAACACAATTTTCAACTGTCCCAAATTGAAAGACGACAATTCATGTTATATGTAAAATAAGCCTCTGATAGGGCAGAAAACAGTGGAAAAAGGAGACAATGCTCATAAAGAGCAATTCCTCCTTTTCCCACAATGTTTTCCAGGGTTGTCTGCAACAAACTGGTCAAATGTCGTTATTGTTTGGTAACGGGTTAAACCACAAGGCTTCTCTTTCCTTAGGTTAGAAAATCCATGTGATGGCTTTTGGATTATCATGAGGTCAACTTACAGATTTCCTAACATTCTATCTGGCTTGACCAGCCCTTTTGGGCATCAAGATTGGGGTTTCGTTCATCATTATGAGCTTCACATTATAACTGAAGGACTGTTGAAACCATGTCAAACACATTATAGATTAGAAACCTCTGTGACAAGAGAATGAACTGCTCCCAATGAGCAAACAAGCATTGTGTCATACTTGCTTAATCTACAATAATTAATAAGAATGTCAACAATTTAATTGCCATTTGCTTCTTCTCTAAATTTGGAACAGTTACAAATTCCCAAATGCTCCAATCTATTAAAACTTATATGGGAATGTCCTTGTTCTTTAACCAGCCTCTGACGGGGAAGAGTTGGCCAAGATAAAGAAGGTGAAGGTGATACGGAATGAGAAGCGGGAAGGTTTGATGAGATCCCGTGTGAAGGGGGCGGACCAGGCCAAAGCTCCCGTCCTTACATTTCTAGACAGTCACTGTGAGTGTAACAAAAACTGGCTGGAGCCCCTCCTAGATGAGGTGAAAAAGGTAGGACCTTACTTGTTTTATTTGGTTTTTACGTTGCATCAACAGGGGCCCTAGGCTGTTAACCCTTTCCCAAACAACAAATTTTCGACTGTCCCAAATTGAAAGGGTTTGCAGACTGCATCTCAAAATGAAATGAAATTGGAAAATATTCGTCTGATAGGGCAGAAAACATTGTGGGAAAATGAGAAATTGCTTGTTTTGAGGAATTTCTCCTTTTCCCACAATGGTTTCCAGAGTCATCTGCAACAAAGTGGTCAAATGTTGTTATTGTTTGGGAAAGGGTTAAGTGGTTAAGGTGAAGCAGGGTTTTCATTAAGGACCGACTGCCGATGAAAACCATCGGTTAAAAATGCTTATGAATCAGTAAATTCATGTACAGTCATAAAGTCTGATAAAAGAGGGTTGTCTGGCTGAATCTGTTTGATCTCAACCTGGATCTGTTACTTCAAATTTTAATGAAGACCGTGTGGTGGACTAAGAACCTAGAGGTCCAGAAGGGCCCAGTGGTGAGAGTGGCGGACATGGAACCCATGGATCCTGGTTCAAGACCAAGAAATTTCTTGGGGGTGTCCTTTGGTAAGTCACATCAGGGCTCTAGCCTAGTACTGGTATATCCAGGAAAGCCTTAACATAATGAAAATATTGTCAGCACAGCATTGGACTCTATATTATAAACACATCACATCAACAAGTTTTCATTTATATTACAGTTATAACGCAATGCCCAGTTCATCATTGATGAAAGAAGACCCCTTACTTAAAAGCATAAAAGTGATAAAAAAAAAACTTCAAATCTTGAATGAGTTTGAAATTATGAAACAACATGTTAAAAGATAGCAACACCATGTTTCAAAGCACTATTTTTACAAATTATGTACCACACAATTTGACTTCATTGTTTACATCTGAGCTATGTCTTAAAATAGCAATGAGTCCTCGGAAAAAGGGGTGGTGTTTACTAGGTTAGAAAAGTAACATGTAACACACAGAAAAACTTTTACTTTACTGAAAAATTGTTTACACAGCGTTAAACTGAATTGAAAAAGAAAATATATTGTCAAAGTCAACATACTGCATTAAATTGTATAGAAACAGTTATTTAGAGGTGTAACCCCCAATTCAAATAATCAGACTAGTTGCATTTACTATTTCAGGATAAAAGAAATGTTGTCAGTCCAATTATAGATGTCATAAATATGGATAATTTTGAATATATTGGTGCTTCTGCTGATCTCAAGGGGGGTAAGAATTTCTTTTGATATAATAACATGAAAGGGGGGGGGGGGTTATCTTGGTGTCGTTTAACCCTTTACCAAATGCCAAATTTTCTACTGTTCCAAATTGAAAGATTTTGCAGACGACATTTCAAAATGTGATAAAATTGAAAAATAATCTTCTAAGGGCTTCTTCTAGGGCAGAAAACATTACGGAAAAAGGAGAAATTTCTCTCAACGAGCAACTTCTCCTTTTCCCACAATGCTTTCTAGAGTTCTCTGCAACACACTGGTCAAATGTCGTTTCTGTTTGGCAATGAGTTATTAGGTACTGGTTTTGACACATATGCAGCAGAATATTTAAGAATTGGCTGTGACAAAAGGAGAAATTACATGTGGTGATGTTCCACTTTTTGTATGCAGTGCTTCCCACTTCTTTTAGTAGAGGTAGGCCATAGAGGCCCAGATCTTTTTTTATGCCACTTTTGGGGCCCTTATTAAGCCCCATTCCCCATCCTCTGGAATATACATTTTTCCCCACCTAATGTTGGAAAAATTCCCAAACAGGAAATCGTTCTTAAATCCCGAATTATGTACAACAAAATTCCACACTGAAAACTGGGTCATGAAGCCCAGAAAAATAAATAATAAGAGTGTCTTGCAAACAAAGTTCAATCTTATCAATCTTTGTGTTTTTTATTGATTAATGCATCGATTTAGACAAAAGTCTAAATTTTCCCCTCCTGATGCTATTTACCCCTTCTGAGGGGCCTCTGACCATTCCCCAAATTTGCCAAAAAAAAAAAAATTGATGAGTCCCATAGTGTAAAAATTGGTAGGGTGTTTTTTTAAATGAATGGTCAATACCTTTATCATAAGTGATATTGTGTGAACTGTGGTAGGGTGTTGGGATCGGGGGATCTTTGAACCATTTCTTTGAGTTATGAGTACCTATGACCATTGAATAGCAAAACATTACAAAGTTAACTTTTTCCGAATCTATAATTTATTACCATTTTGATGAGCCTAGTTTTTTTCAACTTGGCATTCTTTATTTGCTAGTGTTCAGAGTGTTTTCCCTTTATCTCATGGTATATTGGAACAGATAAGTAGTGCTGTGCTAAATGGGAAGAAATTGGTTCATGTACAACTGAAATATTACCTACTGTCTTACAAATCTTTATATATGAAAGACAACTCAAAAGTTTAGCACAAGACGAAAGTAAGTGCTTCACAAACATGAAGCACTTACTATAGTCTTGCACTGAATTCTCAGGCAGTGACACTAACTGTATGTTTTTGTTTTAGGTTTTGATTGGAATTTAGTATTTAAATGGGATTACATGTCTACAGAAGAGAGAAACAGTCGGATGTCCAATCCTACTGCACCCATAAGGTGAGTTAAGTGGTATTAAGTTGTCACCCTTCTATGAAAACCAAAATTATTATAACTATCCCAAAATGAAAAAAGGTTAATATACAACAATTATAAACTATAGACACAAACACATCCTTAATGGCCACAAGTTTACCAAATTCATCAAAATACAAAATATTTCACAAATTAATTATTTCTATCATTTAAAGATTTTGAATGGGAGATAAATGATATAATGGAAACTTGGCAAGTAAATATAAATTTCCATTATATTTTAAAGCTCAATGTTTCTATGAAAATGCGTCAAATTGCTACAAAAAAAACTTCGAGAAATGTTTTGGAAATGTAATGAATTAGGTATTCCACAGTATATCTGTAAAAAAAAAAATGTAGTGTAGAATAATGCTCTGTGGTTTATACGTAACAAACCCGTTTTCTCCCTTAACTTGTAGACCCAAGTGCACTCTTGTATTAATTCACTCTATTCCCAGATGTACTTACTAATTTTTTTTGTTATTTTTCATTCCTTTTATTTTGTTCAAAGCAATACATTTTATGTACAATAAGTATTAGAACCATTTACAAAATATGACGTTTTTATTGATTGAAGCAATTAGAAATAACTCATGATGTTCTTACATCTATGACTATATCAAACAAACTATTTACAATAATGATTTCGTAAAAGTATGAAAAATAAGTAGCGCAATGTTGATACATATGAAATCTGTGTAAATAATGCCTTAATCCTTAATTTCAAATGTTAATGTTAACCGAAACTGCTTTACTTATAACGCGCCTGGAATTTTCACACTGCAAAAAAATACTATTTTAGAGATTATAGTCTATATCTTACTTTGTATATTTTAGAACACCCATGATAGCCGGAGGTCTTTTTGCTATAGACAAAAGTTGGTTTGATGAACTTGGAAAATACGACATGAAAATGGATGTTTGGGGTGGAGAAAACTTAGGTAAGTTTACTTCCTTGATGTGTTATATTTTTCCCTTTACTTTTAGATTTATGTATGTATGAATCAAGATTTAATGACTTTTTCAATGATTAATATCTTTGAATGTATAAATCTTATGAAGTATAAATGTATGAATAAGTGAGGGGTTTATTTTCAATTTGTGCTGCTCATTTTAAAGTTTTCATCTTTAATTGCCTCATTTCAATGTTTTCATTTTCCAAAACTTTAAATGTATACATTTTAGAATGAATCTTAAGTTTGTCAATTTCTTCATTTCTCAGTGTTCAATAAGGTGTAGGACTTGTGACTGGATATTCACCAGCGGCACTTGTAATTTTTATGAGGGGAAGGGGGCTTGGAATTAAATTTGGATTTACTTTTTCATAAATTTCAAATGTTTTTCTACACTTGTTTGTATAATTATTATATGATAAATTTCTGTAAAAAAATTCACTTGTCCGCTATGGCTGGGCAATACGGAAAAATGATTTTGCCACCCCTGGGGGGGGGAATGGTAGGGTTTCTTTGGCAAGACATTGCAGAGCTTTGCCTAGTATCTAGTAAAATCATAGAATAACTATATAACCTGCTGCCATGTGTTAAACCTCATACACATGAAACTTATGCATGTATTTTTCAGAGATCTCATTTCGGGTGTGGCAGTGCCATGGTACCCTAGAAATTATTCCATGTAGTCGAGTTGGACATGTGTTCAGAAAGCAACACCCATACACTTTCCCTGGAGGAAGCGGTAATGTGTTTGCTAGGTAAGTTGAAAGATACATGGAGAATAGATGGTTGGTGTCTAGAATCAGGAATTTTATCGGGCAATGTGTGGGCATATTATCTGGTTTGTTGAAGGCGAATTGGATTATAATCTGAAGCCGAGTCTGATAACTTTTTTCCCTGTGAAGACATCAATAATCTATTCTATTTATCCTGTAACCTTTATTGATTCTAAAATACAAAAAAAAAAATACAAACACCGAAAATGGGGAAATTTTAAGCATTTATGAGCAATTTTGTCTATTGCACAATGTTTTTTTTGACTGTTGCTCCTGTTTTAAAAAACTATTTCTAAAATCCCATATGGGTAAACTTGGTTAAATCATTTCTACATATAGTTGTCTATTAGTTGTTCAAATTGAAAGTAGCAGTGGATGCTTATTCTAATTAAGGATTTTTGGAATGGATTTTATTCGACATTGGGTTCCCATATACTGCACTAGATAGTTTCAGTCAAAGTGGCCATTTCAAATGGAAAGATGTGTAACTTCAGTCTAAACAGTTTGATGTGGCCAACTATTCTAAAGGTAGTGTGTACAGTATAGGAATTATAAATGCTTGGTGAAATAGTCTCTGCTCAGTGCTTAAAAGTACAGTCATTTTAGACTGGTGGATCCAGAAAAGCCGTAACATAACGGAAAAATTATTGATACAGCATTAAAACCTACACAAAACTTAACGGTTAAAAGATGAATTCAATTACTGAAAGTGTTGATTGCTTTTAATCTTAATTATGGCTCAATTTGTAAAAAATGATTTAATTATTTCAACTGGAGGTGTAAAATATCATATAACTTGCTCCTATGTAACTTCCACTGAGCTCTGGCAGTAAGCTGATGATGATTGTGTTTACAGGAACACCCGACGTGCAGCAGAAGTTTGGATGGATGACTATAAAGAGTTTTATTATTCTGCCGTGCCTTCAGCTAAGATGGTCAGCACAGGAGAGTAAGTTATGGATTTTGTTTATCTTTACACTTTGGTTTGTTATTGCAAAAGCAAGAGGGTAATCAATTGTTACCCACTTAAAATATTTTCGGGTATGTAAAATGATACATTAAGTCGTGAGGTCCTGCTTGGCCCAGTGGTTAAGGTGGCTGACTTTGAAGTTGGTGTCCCAAGTTTGAGCCAATTGAACATCTTTGGTTTTGTTGGTGTGTCCTTTAGCGAGTCATTTCAGAGCTCTAGCCTCGTATTGGTGGATCCAGGAGAGCCGTCACATAGCTGAAATATAGTTTACACAATGTTAAACACCAAAAGATATGTCGTGATCATATGAATAACACCGACAGCCTCAGGTTGTCTTTGACAACTACTGCATGGATGTACTATATCATCACAGAGTCGGCTTTCTCTGACATGCAAAACATCCTATACATAAAAACTGGTTATATATAATACTTGTTATTGTTATTGGTTTCTTATGACATGAAATATCAAATATTTTCTGCACAGTGCTCCATTAAACCTTCTGCGCAGTAGGATAGCTGAAACAAGTTCTTTGATAGGTTAAACGTATCGATGCAACCTCCTGACACTCTAGTAAACATTGTTCACTATTTCAGCTCAAAATGGACATTTGTTATTCGGTCAGGTAGTTCAATGAATCAGGAAAGCCCAAAACAAAGTCACAGCCGGATCTGGCTGCGTTAATGTGACCGATCTGAACTCTACTGTTGTATTTTTCCAAAGTACCCTAAGCTCTGATACGACATTACGGCATTATTCGTAGCAAAGGCAAATTGATGTGGTACAAAGGAAAGACACTCTCACTTCTTAGAATTGTGTGTACAGGATCCTCATAACATGCACTAGTTCAGCTTCTGATAATTACAGGTTCAATAAAACAATAATTAAACATTATACGGTATTCACACTCTTTAAATTGGACAAGTGAACCTTAGATTCGGACAAGTATAAAATTGGGTTTAACTTGTCCGTAAACAAGTTGAAAAGTTCTATAATTCCACACCCCTGGCTTCAAGCATCTGTTACAATCAATGTAAAATGGATATTTATAAATAAAACATAATAATTATTATGTTTTCCTTTTATTTCAGTATTTCTGAGCGTGTGGCCTTACGTAAACAATTGAAATGTAAACCATTTGGCTGGTATCTAAAAAATGTTTATCCTGAACTTAAGTAAGTAAACTTTAACTATTTGTTTGACAATTCCATTAGATTCTCTTTAACATTAACTTATTATTGTAATACTTTCATAGTACAGGTGTATGGCTTATTCGCTTTAGTTCTTTTTATATGAATTAAAGATAACGGTTTTTCATGGTAAAGGTGCATGATGTGTTTATTTGTGTCTTAACACTTTACCACCTAACACCACATTTTTGCATCTTGCAGCAGACCGTCTTTCAAAAAGCATTGTGGCAAAAGGAGAAATTGCTTGTCACAAGCAATTTCTCCTTTTGCCACAATTTTTTTCAATCTTATCACATATTACAGCAGCAAAAGGGAGAGGTTTTTCACATGTTAATGAAGCTTTTCTTAAGGAGTCTGCTTCGAATAAAATAAATGTCGTCTGCAGGTGGTAAAGAGCTAATCCTTTTCATAATCCACTTCTTCTAATGATAATTTGTGAGTGGGTAACATTGAAATTGTAAGCAGACAGTAAGAAATGACAATACCCTAAGCTTAATGACATTGGATGAAAAACATTCAGGCAAACGATAGATTAGTCGTTAGGAGCAATTTATCCCTTTGGGACAGCGGTTTCTAAAGATATCTGGGATAAACTAAAGTTTTATGAAAAACAATGTTAATTTACAGAAACAATGGATAAAGTGTTTTTTATGACTATTCACTAGCAAAAATACTCATATGCTTTCAGTATATGTATCATCATTTTACAAGAGTTCTTACTGGTCTAGTGTGTATAGTACATAAGTTGAAATCACTTGGCCCACTTCTGCATTTGTCCCAATCCTGGTGATGAATTTTTATTATAGTATCAGGGGTCGGCATGACTCAGTGGTTAATTTGGCAAACTTTAAACTCTGGGTTCCTTTGTACGAGCCCAACCAACACCTGGTTTGGTGGGAGTAACCTTTTGAAAGGCACTTCAGAGCCCAACCAAGTACTGATGGATCCAGGAAAGCTTTTATATAACTGAACAATTGTTGATGCGACAATTAAAACCATACAAACAAGATGTAGTTTTGAAGATGTCTTTAGTTATGCCAATGGTTCTACCTGGCTTGACCAGCGACTTTGACTCAAATATAATTTGATTAAGATTGCAAGCTGTAATAAATGCCATGAACCTTGACAATTGACAACACCAAACAGTCATGTCTAAAACACTTTTTGACCAAATACAAGACAGTATTGTAGCTATGTTGTTGGAGGCTGATGCCATAAGGGGAAAGACACCAGTGTGAAGTCTTAAATTTAAAGATAATATATATAATATTTAAAAGAGGGAAGATATGTATACATTTACCTTTATAGTTTACATAAATAGAGATTTATTTCAGAATATGTATTGGTCCCAAAATGTCACAACATAGTCTGGAAGGAAAAGTTCTAAATCATGAATTTTTTAATTTTTATGTTGACGAAATTATCCCGACTGAGAAGACATTGCTGTACATGTATTTGGTTTTGTGTGAAGCCATAGCATGATTACATTTGCTAGATTATATCATTCTAACTCGCACTAATTTGCTTTTCCTCTACTTTTTATGTCAATCTGATTCCATTCTCTCAACAATTTCTGCCGTTTTTTATTTTTTTTATTTAGAAGAAAGCATTAATTTGGACAGGTAAGGTGTGCGCTCATCCTTCATGTGTAAACCCTTTACTCCATAACACCTCACTTTGACGCTATCGATGCCAAGAACTTAGAAGCCATTGTGACAAAAGGATAAATTGCTCGTAATGAGTAATTTATCCTTTTGTCGCAATGTTGCTTTACTCAATATCTTAAAGAAACAAACATTTTTTTTTTCATGTGGTTTTTTATTGTCTGCTAGTGCCTACCATTTGGACAAGCCATTTGGAAGAATAGGTTGACACAACTAATTGCTAACCCTTGACTGCATAGCATTGAATCAATGCAAGATTAGAAATTGGTAATCCTGCACAAATAGAGTCCTATTTAGGTTGGTGCACTAAGAACTTGGGGGTCCCAGGCCCAAGCCAAACCAACACCTCTGGTTGCGCGGGAGTGCCCTTTGGAAGTCATTTCAAAGCCCTAGCCTAGCACTGATGGATCAAGGAAAGCCATTACATAACTGAAAGAATGATGATACAGCATTAAGCACCATACAAATAAAACAAAATCACTTATGGTTATGGCGTAAAGGGGTTATTGATGCATCATCCTTTGTTTAATTGTACTTTTATCACAGGTACCAGTAAAATAGTTGTGTATTAACCCTTTCCCAAACACCAAATTTTGACTGTCTCAAATTGAAAGAATTTGCAGACGACATTTCAAAATGTGAGGAAATTGGAAAATAATCTTGATATGGCAGAAAACATTGTGGGAAAAGGAAAAATTGCTCATCATGAGCAATTTCTCCTTTAGCCACAATGTTTTCCAGAGAGTTGTCTGCAACAAATTGGTCAAATGTTGTTATTGTTTGGTAATGGCTTAAAGTATCACAAATATTAAAGTTCATTTATATTTCTGAATGTCAGGATTCATAGTATTTATACCAAAACTTTTCCAGAGTCGTCTGCTACAAAGTGGTCAAATGTTGTTATTGTTTGGGAATGGGTTTTACTATATATATATTGTTCACCAAGATCCACAGTCTGCTGCCCTCTATGCAAGAATAATTATGATGCGGTATATTCAATACTCAACAGTCTTCTGAACACAGTCGATAAACAATAAAGCTATACACATTATATATCAACAGGTAAGCTTAGTAGCATTTATCAAATAATGCTTGTGGACAAACCACGTGGTCGAACATTACCGACGTCTCTGAGGATATTTTTAGATACTCAGCATAGCGTTTAATTCATGCTAATCAGGGAGGTCAACAGACGGTGAATCTTGGTGAACAAAACACATATATAGTGCAATACACAATGATTTTTTATTTTTTTGATGTTATTGGTACCTGTGTTTTATATAACTTTTTCTTAATTAGGCTGCTTTTGAGAAAAATGATAATAAGCATGTTCTTTGTTTTTGTTTTATATAGAAGACTTGTTGAAACTGGTTCTTAACTTATGTAGGAGAATAGTTTATTTTGAGATTGATAATGATTTGCAAACTTAACTTGAAAGTTCTCTCTTTTTTTGGACCTAATTCAACCAATTATGCAAAAACTTAAAAAGGGAAACTTGCATGTCAATATTGTTTTTAATGAGCTTTCTTAACCCTTTACTGAACGCAAAATTTTTGACTTTTCCAAATTGAAAGAGTTTGCAGACGACATTTCAAAATGTGATGAAATTTGAAACCAATCTTCAGATAGTAAAGAAAACATTGTGGGAAAAGGAAAAATTGCTTGTCAAGAGCAATTTCTCTAAGCACCCAGCTACAAAATGTATGCACTTTAAATATGCATACACAAATGAACATAGAACAGTGTATTGGTTGTATGTTTCTATAAATATCCATATTCGGATGTAAGTAAACTCACTTGATTTAATGAATGCAAAAAGATCGCCTTCGCAGAGAAGCGAACTCGGGGCGCTTGTATCAGGGTAGACCCACATGACCCACATTTCATATTTGAAATTGCGCAATTTTGAAGGGAGACCACTTTAAATAAATTCTAAGAAGTTTGCATCAAAACTCGTTGTTAACAGCATCACTTTCTTGCTGAAAGACACCTTAAAATCAATCTAATACCCACTTTAACTTAACATTATGCTTTTGACATAAGTTCCAGAAACAGGAAATAAAGCTCTCTGTGGTGTTCACAACTTCGAAGAAAAATGCAACCAAAACAAAGTGCGACGAGTAGCTAACTTCCAGTTTAATTCCAATTGGTTTCGATTCGCAATGTTATCATTTATGTGCTTGTAATTTTGTTGTTCTTTTTCATTGGTCCTCCAAACTGTATTTTCTATCTATCTTTAACTTGGAAAGCTGGAATTTTCCTATAAAATAGTGTAGAGACCGCACAAACCCGAAGGTTGCGGACAATCAAACTGACATTACGTAGTGGAGGATTGATTTGAGATAGGTGCCTACCTCCCTCAAATATTTGAGGAAAAATCTCAGATTTTACTTGAGGAAAACGTTCGTGAAACAGAATTTGAGGTAATATTTGAGGATCCTCAATATTTGAGGATGTATTCAAGTTGAGATGTTTCGTGAAACCCAGGCCTGGTTGAGTTCTGGTCTGGTTGCATGTGTTTCTCACCTTGGTTACATGATTACATGTATATACCAAGAGAGTTGATTTGTGCACTTAGCATTGTAATAAACGTGAAATTTCTGTAAACTTCAACGTTCGAGAAGCATGCCTAGGAGGAAACACACCTTTTTGTTTGTATGCTGTGTGCATTTTACACCAATTAAGTTCACCTCGTAGTCATTTTTGTTTATGTTTGTATTTTTTCCTTTATTTCCTTACGTAGCAGTAAAATCCAAGAGGCACCTCCTAAACGAACAAAGTTTAAAAAGAGGTATTTTGCACAGAATGCTTCCCATTTATGTGATTAAACTGAGCTTTAGACAGGGGATGTTGAATATAAGAAAAGTTTAGATTGGTTAACCCTTGGAATGCTGGGTAATTTTATAAAAATAGATTTTTGTGTCGTCTGCTTTGCAAAACCTTGAAAATCGGCTTGATTTTTTTTTTAGGAAAGATACTCGTAGTAGCAAACAGGTTAGATCACAGGCCAGCCGCCAATTAACTTGGTGGCTGGCCTGGATCTAATCTGTTTGCATGAGCATGAAGTCGGTTCCAGCACTGTAAGGTTTAATAACTCCTGCTATAGTTGTGTAAGTACACAATCATAGAGGGCTCGATGCAACACTATACAGTTCAACTTGTGTTAACTCTTTACCAAACACAAACTTTTCTACTGTCCCAAATTGGAAGAGATTTTTTTTTTGCAGACGACATTTCAAATTCGATGAAATTGAAAAGCAATCTTCTGATAGGGCAGAAAACATTGTGGGTAAAGAAGAAATTGCTCATTCCAGAGTCGTCTGCAACAAACTGGTCATATGTCATTATTGTTTGTTAATGGGCTAAGCAACCACCCTTCGAAGCAGCCAACCTGCCTCAAACAATCACTACACAAAGTTCCTATGTTGGATTTATAGTGTACATCAATTTCTGTTCAGCAGCCAACCTGTCTTAAACAGCCAATTTACTCACTTCCATTGGCTGGCCTCTTAACACAAGTTTGACTGTTGTAAGTCCTCATATGGGGCAAAAAAATGGAACTTGGCACTTTTGTAATTCGCACTGCGAAATGTTTCTCAGTGAGTAGTACGAGATTTATTTTTTCATAAAAGTGTATAGAATCTTGCCAAAAATGTAATATATTATTCTTTATAAATGGTGTAGCATGAGGAAAACACTCACCTTGTCTAAAGCTCTGTGTTTGGGGCTATAACCCACATTTCAACCCTTTCCCTTCGCAAACAACAAACACAGAATTCAGGGGTGTGCAATCTGACTTTGATTTATCTGTCAGTAAAAGTGATATCTTTTGCTGCAATTGTCCCCATAATGGTTATTTAGGAAAGAAAAGTAAAAAAAATCATTTGTCCAATTCAGGCTTTTGGACAAGTTGGGCAATATATGGGCTATTGATTTGACCACCCCCGTAATATATAAACTGTGTAAGGGAAAGGGGAAGTCTCAAATATACTGTTATGTCTAGTTTTTAGCTTCTAGTATGCCAACACTTGACAATATTAGATATTCAAATGCTAATATCATGTATTTTGCATTTACTTTATAGTTTTCGTTTTCTTACTTATATTTCATATTTTAAAAAGAATTATGGTGTAGCAATTGATCAGAATAGTTTTAACATATTACCTTTTGATGTTTTTTTTTTTACAAGTTCTGCAATTGCCATTGTGAAAAAAAGAATACTTGCTTTGTGATGTTGGAAAATAAAACAAACAGGACAAAAGAAGAAACTGCTCATTTTTAGCAATCTTTTTTTTTTATACTATTGTTTCTATGATGGGGAGTAGCATCTTCATGAGTAAAACGAGAGAGAGACCCTGCGTGGCACAATGGTTAAGATGGCAGACTTAAAACACCAGGGTCCCAGGTTCAAGCCCCACCTTCACCTCTAGTTTCGTGGAAGTGACCTTTGGCAAGTCGTTTCAGAGCTCTAGCTTGGTACTGGGGGATCCAGGAAAGCTGTTACGCAGCTGAAAAGTTGTTGATACATCTATACACCATAAAATAAATGAGGGAAACTAGTAAAGAATTTTGCATGGGTCCTGCATGGCCCAGTGATTAAGGTGTCAGTCTCAGAAATTGATTTGAACCCCACCATTACTTTTGGTTTCTTTGGAGTGTCCTTTTGCAAGACATGTCAGAGCCTGAGCTCAGTAATTGTGAACCCAAGAAGTTGTAACATTACTAAAATTTTGTCACTATGACATTAAACCCATAAAAACAAACAAAGAGTTTGGCGTAGGTAAAATTTCTATCTTTGTTATCTTGGAATCTGACATAATTCAATCTTGACATTTACCTTTCAAATGAATATGTTTGTTTGTTCTCTGATTGTTCAACACATTGAAGTATTAACTAATGAGAAACGAGGATTTGTGAAACACTGTTATGATACACTTTGTGTTTACCTGAGTTACAATTGTTTGAGATGCGATGAAAACTTAGTTACCTTGGCCAATAGTTTAATCTTTAATGCATCCATCAGCAATTAAACTTTTAGTTTGTTTAATGTGTGGTTGATCCAAGGGAAACTACTGTGATATCTTATTGGTAAAAGCGTAACTTCTAGAATTATTTCATCACATTTTAAAATGTCATCTGCAAAGTCTTTCAATTTGGGACAGTCGAAAATTTGGCATTTGGTAAAGGGTTAAAGACACCTTCTAAATAGATACCACAATTTTTTGTTCCATCTAGACAAAGGATTTTTTGTGCTGATCAAGTCAGGGGCTTTAAGGATTGATCAAGACAAAGGATTGTCTTACTGACCAAGATATAGGCTTGTAGTGCTTATGTTTCAATAAGCCAGATTGGACAGGAATAATTGATTTGCGTCTCTTGACCCTTATTAGATGCTTATTGTTTTGTTTTTTGCTGACCCAGATCTTTTATCCCAGAACATATATATCTATGTAACTTTCTATAGTGCTATTGTAGTAAATATATCATTATAAGCTTTATAGTTAGCTTTCTTTAACAGTGTCATGTAAATTCATGAAGACCTTTATAGTTCCAGTGTAGATGTTGTAACTGGCATTTTACTGATCACTTCCATTTTTAGATATGAAAATGAGTTTTGAATCATTGACCACTTGCTGTTTAAGTAAAAGAAATCCTTAAGTATTGCAAAGAGCAGCCCTATGTAGTTGATGCTTATTTAATCATTATATTACTCTTTACTCGTTATGAATGATTTAAGACAGGTGACAATTAAATGATTTTAAGTACAGCCAAAGATTAGAAAATACTGCTTAATTTACCATGAGCATATTAACATTTTCTATAGAAGACATTGCACAGTCCATCCCATTATCTGCCGGACTATATTCCTTTTAAGGTAGAATACCCATAATCTACCATTTTAAAGTTCTTATTTTTGTTGGATTACTTCGGACGTTCTCAATATACATCAGTCTGTGCCGGATTTATTCTCAAAATAGTTCCGGCCACAACTGATGCATACTGAGAATCACCGAAATCTGTATTCTGATGAAAGAGTTTCAAAATGGCGGATTGTGGGAAATGTACCTTAATCTGATTATGAATAAGACATTTTATGTGTTTATTCTCACAACACAGGGTATTGATCGAAAATAGAATATCTTTTGGTATACAATTACCTTTTGTTTCGACCTTTGAGTATTAGATATGTTGACATAGAGCCTGATTTGTGGATTTAACTCTTCGACATACAAATATCAATTGTTTTTTTTTATCAAAATTTGGAGAAATAAGAACTTGATAATTCTAATCACAATTGAATTTAAGCATATTTCTATGTTGATAAAAGGGGTATTTAAGGAAAAAGAGAAATTGCAGGTACTCAAATGTTTTGGAAATTGTCTTTTATATTATGCCCTCAAAATCAGTATCGTTTTCTTTTTCCCTTTTTAGTTTTAAAAAATGTTTGGATTGTTAGGTACATGTATTTAACAAGTCTGTCAAAGTTTAAAAAAAACACTCCTCTGGTCACATAAAACTTTGCATTTAGTTGCAATACTGAAAATATTTTTCAAATTTGTTTAATTTATCCACATTTGCTAAATTTTAGAGACAGTGTGACAAAAATGTGATATTCCTTATATTTCCCCTAAATATGATTTTACTATTGAACATAAGGTCTATTCATAAATATCGTAAATGCAATGATATCTTTGAATTACATTTTTTAGCCCTTCCTTACATAATACCTCATTTTGACACCTGCTGCAGATAACTTCAGAAACAAATGTGACAAAAACCTTTGTAAACATGTGAAAAACTTTTCTATTCTGCTGTTGTGATATGTGAAAAGATTGAAAAAGCACTGTGGCAAAAGGAGAAATTGCTTCTGACAAGCTATTTCTCCTTTTGCCATATTGCTTTTGAAAGTCGTCTGTTGCAAGATGCAAAAAAGTGGCATTAGGTGGTAATGTGTTAAATGAATTGTTTATTTTATTGTTACTGTATATTTCCCAGAGTTCCAGACAAGGAGGATCTGGCGTTTGGCAGTATAGTACAGGGCAGTATGTGTATGGATACAATGGGTCACTTTGCTGACGGGATCCTGGGCATGTTTCCTTGTCATCATGCCGGGGGCAATCAGGTAAGGAGGGCAGGTTCCCGCCCAGATCTTACAAGTATTTAGTGGAGGACAGTGGTCCAAGGGTAGAGCATTGGCCTCAAGACATGAGGGTCGTGGCTTCAAATCCTGTGCATAGTGAGATCTGTCTTGCATCCTTTCATTCATCCACATTCGGCACAATTATTGGTTATGTATCCAGGAAACAGAGTTGCAAGTGATTTATCTATGCTGTAAGAACTTGTTTCACAAGCAATGTAAAATAAATAAGTTTAAACTCAAACCAAAATCTAGCATTTCTGGGATAAGGGCATTTAATGGAAGCTAAACTAGATGGGTAGCATCTTACTATATGAGGAAATACAGATGTGGCAAAGTTTATTCTTTGAAATGCCCATCATCTATAAAAGCTTGAATAAACAAGTGTATTTTTACTGAAGTTTACTTTATAACCATTATATGGTCAAGTGCCGAACAAGATATTGCATTAATGTTCAAGAGAAGTCAGATTTCGCCACCCCTAAAACATTTACATAAGTCAAAATTGATATCCATGGATATTATCTCAACACAAAGATATAAAATTGTAAAGTGACACGACATTGGAAGTGTCTAAGAGAGACGATTTCAATGAAGTGTTTGTTGTTGTAACTTTGAAATATTTCTTTATTGAAATACGATGGAATGATGTTTTGAACTTACACAAATTCTAAACATGAAATGTTTAGTAAAATGCTTCCTTGGTTCTTTACGCAATATAATAAATTCTGTTTTGGTTAAAGAAAGAAAATACTTGAGAAAAATATGTTTCCTTGTTTATTTTCACGCAAACTTGGCAGCTTAATAAGGTAAACCCAAACCATGTTAATTACCTGGTTCTTCCTAATCCACAATTTGATCAATAAGACATAGTATTTGCCTTTCCTTAACAACAAATTTTCGACTGTCCCAAATTGAAAGAGTTTGCAGACGACATTTCAAAATGTGATGAAATTAGAATAATCTTCTGATAGGCCAGAAAACATTGTTGGAAAAGGAAAAATTGCTCGTCACAACCAATTTCTCTTATTCCTTCAATGTTTTCTAAAGTTGTCTGCAACAAAGTGGTCAAATGTCGTCATTGTTTTGGAAAGGGTTAAACAAAATCTTACATAGTGACAATCAGATACATAGCTATTTGACTCAAACAAAAACTTAGGTTATCACAATCAGAGACATAGACAATTAAAAATGCAGTAGGGACCTTTAATTGCTTGCTATTTTATTTCTATTACAATTGTGTGTAATTTTGATATATTCTTAATGAAACATATTGAGGGTCCAGTGCAATACTAAAGTGATATGTGAAGGACCTACTATAGTCTTGCATTGAATCCTTAATAATTATGATGTTTTTATAAGAGTTTTTACACCCTTTGTGAGACAATGATCACTTTTACATGTTTATTTCATTGCATGGTTAAATGACAAATTGTTTCTTTGTGAAATATTTTTCTTTAAACTTTGATTGTTGTGTCTTGTTAAAATGTTCTTGAAAGACCATGTTAATTGTATGATAACAGCAATTCTTTCCTCTAAATTTTGGCAATCGGTCTGGTACTGGACAAATTGGAAAAGTCACTGCATTTTTTTCCAAAAATGAGGAACTTTTCATGAATAAGCCTATTCAACCATTATTGCAAGCTTTATTGGAAAATTGGGAAAAATGGACAGTAACTTTGATTGGGACTGGGTATGTTTTACGGTATCAAACATATAAGGAAAATCATCACTGGATTAATGTTTCATTGCAGCAATTTTCTCTGACAAAAAATGGAGAGATTCGTCATCTTGATTTATGCCTCTCCCTGACGTCGGGTGAACCGGGTGCTGCGTTAAAGCTGTTCCAGTGTACCCCGGACAATGATATGCAGGTACTGATCTTACCCTTAGAATGCTGGGTAATTTTCTAAAAATAGTTGATTGTGTTGTCAGCTTTCCAAAACTAGCCTTCAATATCTGCTTAATTTTGATGAGGAAAGACACTCGGAGTAGCAAACAGGCCAGAGAACAGGCCAGCTGCCAATTTACTCCCATGAAACCAGAGGTGTTGGAAGAGCTTGAAACCGTGACCCCTTAGTTTTAAGTCTTCCATCCTAACCACTGGGCCATGCAGGACCCCTAGCTAGGTTCCTGGGTGGCCCAGTGGTTAAGATGGAGGACTTAGAACTTGATGGTCTTAGGTTCAAGCACCCCATTCCCCACTGTTTTTCCCTTATTATAAGTTCTGAGCCATGGGCCGAGTGGCCAATTGGTTCAGCTAGAGGATTGAGAACTAGGTTGTCTCAGGTTTGAGCCTCATTGTTAACTCTAGTTGAGTGGGACTTAACCTTGGTAAGTCAATTCAGAGTCCTACTGGTTGATCCAGGAAATTGTATATAACTGAAAATATGATGACATAGCATTAAAACCCATATAAACAAACAAATAAGATGATGCTATATACTTATCAAGCAGAAGGCAGGTTTTTAAAAACAATGTACCAAAATAAGATTCTTTTGCTGATACTTTAATGAATTTGACACATCACGTCTTTTGGAAAGAAGTAACCATGGTACAAGATTGTATTATCATTCAAACAAAGTTTTTTTCTTATCATTTTTGACTGGTACGGTGTTAAACCCATATCAGATAAAAATTCATAGCCGAGCCTGATAACATTTCCTATTTAAAGACACCAACCATCAATTAATTACATATGGATCTTGATACATTTATCCTGTTTCCTTATATGGATTAAATAAAACAAACAAAAAATAGAAAATTAAACGCGAAAAAAGAGAAGCAAAGAAAAATCAGTACTGACAGGTGCATGCGGGATTCACATGATCTAGTAACGGATATCAAATACGTTATACGGCTCCCTATTATCGGTCTGTAAATTGCCTTAGTGACAGGATTAATATTTTTACATGTACACCTAACAAGAACTTTAGAAAGAATTCATATGGTTGGAAGCACATCTTCAATACATTCATTCCTGTATGTTTCAGCAATGGGAGAGAGTTGACAGTGATACGATGTTGCGCAGTAAATACCACAGTGTTTGTATTGACAGTGTTGAGTTACAGAGAAAGGGTCTGATTGCTGGCAGTTGTGACCCGTCGGCGCCAACACAGAAATGGAAATTCACCATCTCCTAATCTAACCATCTCCTAATCTAACCATCTCCTAATCTGTCAGAGAGTTATGATATGGCCTACATCAAAGATAAAGGAATTATTTCACCACATTTTACGGTTTAAGCATATTGAATTTTACTTCCTCCTAAGTTAGAATTGATACATGAGTTATTTCTGATGTGTGTTTCAGTAAAAGGGTTATTTGTTCACTGAAGCAAATGGTTTGTTTCTACAATATCTTTTCTTATATACTGAAACATCATACAAGGTACGAGATTAGGAATGAATTAGTGTTTAGAAGTCTTGACTTCATAATATTTAGTATCAGATAAGAATTCCATCTAGTCAACTTAGAGATACCTTGTATAATACATGACATGATGCCCTAAAACTGCCAAAAAGAGTGCCGAGTATGTGAATTAAACCTTTTCTTGATGAGCAACAAACTTAATTTCAAGTAATTTTGACTCACTTCTCATTGTGGGAAAATAGTGAATGGTCTTATTGGAATGGAACAGCAGACAACAAGAAATTGCAAGAACAAGTGGAGTTCTGAGTGGCGCAGTTGTTGAGGTGGCAGACTTAGAAATCGGGAGTCCAGGGTTCGAGCCCCTCTGCCACCTCTAAATTCAAGGGATAGATCTTTTGGCAAGTCACTTCAGAGCCCTAGCCTAGTAGTGGTGGATCCAGGGAAGCCGTTAAATAACTGAGGAATTGTTGATAATGTGTTAAACACCATCCAAACAAAAGAAAGAAAAAGAAATTCCCTAAGACATTTTATAGACACCTTTTGATTGTTCATCAGGAATCGGGTTAAAGTATGACAACTCCTTGTTTGGAATTTTCACCTCTAAAAAGCATTTCATTCACACTTTTTTTTATGAAAAAGGAAAACACAAAAAAAATCAACATTCATTCATTCTAATGTTGCTGTCTTACTTTAAAAAAAAAGGCTTGTAGTCTTTTTCATTATACATCAATAAATTTCACATATATGGTTTAGAAAAGAAACTTTGAAAGGATAGTTCAGCCTTTATTTGAGAAATGATTTGTGTTGTATCCAAACTGACGATCATCAGTTAATAAAAATGCACAATCATTATGAATTGAGTTGAAAGTCTTGTGACAGGAGGATAGATTGCTCACTAGCAGCGATATATCTTTTTGTAACAATAACTTCTATAAGCTCTTGTCAAAGAATTGCGAAAGTCTCGTATTAATTTCGAACATTGGTTATGGGATTTTGTTTGTCCACAAATGTTTAGTCATTTCTTCCTATTCCATGAAACAATAGTTGATTCTATATGTAGTATGTTTGTAATTAAGGTAATGGTGTACAATTTGACTTGGTGTTGTAGAAAGATAAATATTTATTTTTGTATCAAGTCTATTGTCCAGCTTTAAAAGCCAGACTTTTTTGTATAGTCAATAGATTTTAACACTGTTATTTAGATGTTTTCGAATCACACCTGTCTGTCTTGTGTGTTATTTGAGCATATCAGTTGTCTAAGATTAAAAGTCTGTTATAAGGATCTTTAGTATAGTCGGGTAAAAATAGTGTTTTATTTTCCTTCCTGTATTTAACATATTAACTTGTGTATGCCAGCTTTACATCTTGTACTGCCCTTCCTGAGTGAAAAAAAAATTGATGTTGCTTATTAGAAAGATTGATTGATATTGAAGGCAATTGGTGCACAATGAAAGTGCATCATAGCAAAATTGGGTTGTTTTTGTTATCTTTTCAATCAATTGTTAATTACCCCCAATGGAAATAAAGACTCAATACTTATTTAATTTGTATCTTTTCCAAGTGCTTAAATTCATATTCATGAATAGAAATGATTATGTTAAGAGAAATGGATAATCAGTTTTCTTTTCAAGATAAATTAATCCATTGTCGAATGTAGGATTTTGTCAAATTCAATGCAACAGCATAAAACATGGTAGTGCAAAAAATAAGGACATCTTCATTATAAAATTGGATCGAACAAGTATGACTAAAGGATGAGTTGCTCATCAGGAGAACTTTAACTGGTTTCTAATGTCTTCTGAAAAAGATGCTGCAAAATTGAGTATTATTGAAAAGGGGGTTCAAACACATTGGTAGGAAAACAAAATTGCAAACATTCTAAGCAAAAGAAAATTTGTTGACCCTAAGCATATCTTCCTTTTGTTCTTGAGTTTGATGTTTATTAATCATATGTGCAATTGGACCTAGTCGTGCTTCTGTCTTAAATTAAGGTAGAATACCCATGATACGCCGTTTTGAAACTCATTCTTTCATCGGATTTCTTAGGTCATTCTTGGTATACAGCAGTTCGGGATGAACCTATTTGGTTTAAAGTGAATAGTAATAATGTTAACTTAGAACGACCTATGTTATCAGATGAGTGAAAGAATTCAAAATTGTGGAATGAGGGTATTTTATCTAAATAGTCTAAAAACAATCTGCATATTATTTTGAGAAGTAAAAGTTTAATACTATTTAGTGTTGTCCTTGGATGTTAGGTTGTTTAAGTTGGTGGTTGTAGTTTACATTGAACAGTCATTTTGCTAAATTGTGTTAAACTGTTTGACCAAATCCATCGTAATTTCAAGCAAATATGATCTTAAATCTTTCTCTGGTATAAATTTGCTTTATAGCACCTAAAGCATATGGCTAAAGAAACAATCATGACCAAAATAAAAGCGTTTTAGTAATCCCTATCTTTATAGTTATCCTTTTGTCACAACAGTTTCTCCCAAATACCATAAAATGTAGATGATTTCCGGAATAATCTAATATAATGTAAGGATTTTTTGGTTCTGTTTACTTGATTTAGTGAATAAAATCAGTAAATTTGATTAACCAGTTCTAATGAAATTAAGATAGTTTAATAACATTTTTGAGTTTGATTACATTTTTGATTTATGGTCAATTGCTTTTAATGAAATTTACATGTTACTACCTGCATGAAATCAAATAAGTTTATTTTTATTTTTACATAGTTTGCTGTCCTTATCAAAATTTTTACAGTGATTGTAGATTTGCATCTTTCTTGTTTTTTGTAACCTTTAATTTGCTATCCATATCTTTTTCATTGAATATCATTTGTTTGTTGTCTAATCCAGAAATTGTTTATTCAATATTTGTACAATACTCTCTTCTAGTATTCAAATAGTTCTTTTTAAATGTATCCAAGATAGTTACATATTGTTGAAGGTACAGTCCACCTCATTTTGAGTGACCACTCTTTAACAGTGCATGAAAATTTATTTAGTCTAAGGCTATTTTGATACATGACATAAGTCATGAAGAAAGCTTCTAATGAATGACATTAGAAAAATCTGTTCATCACATCAAATACTTAGGATTCAAGTTTTTGAAGGACTAACTACAGCCTTGCATTGAACCTTCAATGTTTCTCTTGTCATTATGTGTTTAAAGACTGTTTTTCCAGATATGTATATAAATCTCTTAAAAGACATCTTTGCTAGAGAAAGGGTAATCCAATATATGTATGCGGGTATGATCCAATACAAATCCATTTTTCTGTTTTGACAATCAAAATGTTTATTTAATCATGTGACAAACAATCAAGATATTCTTGAGTTTAGAAATCTGACTAAATCCACAGAACATGATTACTATGGGACTGAAATTTTGTTAAAATTAGCCTAAACTTTCACTCCAACCAAATTAACAACTTGAATTGGTTTGTGGAAATGGATAGATGATCGTACCTTTTTGTTTTCTGTTTGTTTTTGTTTTATGAAATCTTTTTATCCCAAAGGAGTCTTCTAGTTATATGGCAGTTTACATTGGGAAGATTTTTTTTGGTACCAACCTAAAATAGGCTTTAACTCTTCATTCCAAAATAACTTATGTATTATTTGAGTTTTCTGTTTTTCTTCCTGGTTTTAGGTTACATATGTATTGAAAGTTTTTTCCCTACTGTAGAATTTTGATGTTTTTTGTAAATGTTAAACCAAAAAGCTGTCTCTTAATTTATCGTCTACATTATTTGATTACATGCACATTTGTTTTAATTCTATTTACTAATCATGTGATAAAATGTTAGAATTATGATTAACTTTCTCTTTACAAGTATGAGCCAAATTTATTAACATATTTGGTACTTTTAGTTATCTTACAAGGTATAAAGTTGTTACCCTTATCTTCCAATAAGATACTGTAAAACCGCATGAGTTCCTTTAGTTGGATTGATTAGAAGGGTCCTGCATGGCCCAGTGGTAAAGGTGGTAGAACTTAAATGTCCTGGGGTTCAATTCCCTGCTTACATTTCTGATTACATGAATTACCGTTGATATGATGTAAAGCCCTTACAAACATAAGTGCCTAATGTAAAGTGCAATTCAACCCTTAGAATGCTGGGTAATTTTCTCGAATAGATTTTTGTGTAATCTGCTTTCCAAAATCTAAAATTTCTGCTTGATTTTAATGAGGGAAGATACTAAGAATAGCAAACGGGTTAGATCACAGTCCAGCTGCCAATTTACTTGGCAGCTGGCCTGGATCTAACCTGTTTGTATAAGCATGAAGTCGGTTCCAGCACTATAAGGGTTAAGGACTTGATGCAAGACTTTGATAAATGCCTTTCTTTTTCAGAGACATACCAAAGTCTTGCTTTTAGTACTTGATAACCATTTTTATCCTCCAAGATCCATTTTCTTGTAGTTCTTTTTCCTATAAAATGTGTTCAAGTGATATAGTGTCAGTATCTAATCAAGTCCACCATTAAGAATAAAGTCCACCTACCTTACATTTCATGTAACCGGATAAAAACATATATGCAAATATGTTCCACTGATGTTCTATGTTTTGTTCTAATGTTTAACGAGTAGATATTTGTACATCATCCAACACTTTTCTTGTTCTTTGTTATGTGCAGTTAATACAATGCTAAAATTAGTAAACAACAAGAAAAACATTTTCTCCTCTTGGTGCAATGGTTCCTTCTGATTTTAAGTGCTGAGCCTCATTAGTTAAGTTTGAGTTAGGTCCCACTTGTTGTGGGCAGTTGAGTATGGGGTCTTCCTCCATCATTAAGAGTCGGGCATCGCTACATAACTGAAATAATGTTGATGTGATGAAAACCCATAAAAAAAAATTTAAAAAAAAGGTCCGACTTGTGTCTGACATACAACATTTTAGAGAAAAATTTTTGATTTAAAAACAAACATGTGATTTGATATAGACTATAAGATTAGTTTGTTTGAATTGGGTTTGGGTTAGAAAGGTTGTAGTAAGCAAATTGGTGTTTCAATTTTTTTAAATGAGAATTATAATAAATAACTTGAGAAGCTAATTTATCGTTAGCTTTTTTTCCTTGAGAAGATTGTTTAAAAAATTAAGCTTGCGTATGACAGGAAAAATCATTATTTTGTCAAGATGTCTCAGATTGTTTTCAAATTGTGACAATGATTGCTCTCATGTGAATTTATCATTTGGTTTAAAGACCCATTTTGCTTTAAACGGCTTGAAATGTATGTTTTACATAGTATTGAATAATTTACATAGTATTTTTGTTGATAGTTATATTTAATTGGGTACACTAGTCGCATATTGAGTACCTTACACGTTGTATGATATAGCTTTAACATAAGTTTGTCTGATTTTGTGTGAGTTTGTTATTCCATGTTATTTGTGTTATCATGTTATTTTGATTTTTAGCTAATTTTTAGAATTTGAAAATCTTTATACTTAAAAAAACCTTCATTGATTGTGACCTACAATGCTTTAGACTACAGTTGTATAGTTTTGTGAGTGTGTAATGCAAGGTCCTTCCTCTTTGACTATAGTAAGATAAATGTATTATCTGTCTCAATAAGAACAAGTTACATACTTCTACTTACTAAGAAATAAATGTTGTATTGATCCACTGTTGTTCTCAAGAAAATGCAAACCTTTCCATGCAAACCTTGGATAGAAAAGAATATGACTAAAGAAATCTTTAGACATGTATCGTCTCAAGGCTTACCACCATGTCTAGCTTGTAATTAATTCATTAGAACTGAATTGGTTTGATGACAAACAATTACTCTAATAGGCAAACCAAATAGCAAGTGAGAAATATTACATTAACATATCATTGAGCATATTTATCAATTAACTAATTGGTCACTGTTCAGTTCACCCTTTACCAAACACCAAATTTTCGACTGTCCCAAATTGTAAGAGTTTGCAGAAGACACTTCATAATGTGATGAAATTGAAAAATTACCTTCTGATAGGGCAATATAATAATGTTTTAGGTGAGCAGTAAGACTATACTCTTGTTATTAAATTGTGATGGTAATAAGTGAATGAAGGTCAGAGTTTGAGATACATTATAGGTAACTTTTCTGTTAGTCTTTCTCCCATTTCGCCTACGATTTTTACTTTTATTCCAATTTTGTCTACTTCTATTTTGACATAATTCCCATTTCGTTTACCTTAAACATTATATATGATGAACAATGATACATTTTGTATTTTCATATTTGTTCCCATGTTCCCTTATAACATTGTGTACTACTACTGGTATTATTTAAAAAAAATGTTGTAAAGACATATATGATAAAACCCCATTTTCCCAAAACATTGGACGAAATGGGAATGAGGGGAAAACTGGACTTGATGAAATGGGAATAGAGACACCCTTAAAGTGCTGGGTACCGTTTTACTAAACAGTTTACGCTTAAGATTTGCGTAAGTCTAAAACAGCAAGTCCTTTTATTTCAATATTTGGAAAACCAATATTGCAAAGTAACACATCATTGGAATCGTCTCTCCGAGACGCTTCCAATGACGTGTCACATTGCAATATTGTCCTTTCTTTGAAGATACTAACAATGTTTATTAGTTTTGACTTACGCAAATATTTTCCGTAAGTTGTTTAGTAAAACGGGCCCCTGGAACCGGCTTCATGCTTATGCAAACAGGTAAGATCCAGGCCTTCCGCCAAGTAAATTTCTTTTTAAAGATTATCAGCATTCTTAAATAAACAGTAGACATAATGGGAGTAGACGAAATTTAACTAAACCAGATCATGTTTGTTTCCGCTAGTTTCTTTGTAGCACTGGTGTAGGGTCTTTCTTGTTGAGGTAGTATCTTGAAATCAAAACTGAAATTCTTAAAAACACTCATGATTTTTAACAGTTGGGGAACTCCAAGTTGACGATTTTTTTTTTTTTTTGAGCTTCAATTCACATGTGTAGATTTGGTTGTGAACATGTGATTGTCTTTCTGTTTGGATCTAGTATTTCAGTTTCATTGTGGCTGTTTAACCCTTTCCCAATCGACAAATTTTCAACTGTCCCAAATTGAAAGAGTTTCCAGATGGCATTTCAAATGTAATGAAATTGAAAAATATACTTCAGCTAGAGCAGAAAATCTTGTGGGAAAAAAAGAAATTGCTCTTAGCGAGCAATTTCTCCTTTTTCCACAATGTTTTCCAGAGTCGTCTGCAACAAAGTGGTTAAATGTCGTTATTGTTTGGGAAAGGGTTAAATTTGTCACCGTTGTTGTCTTTTTAGTACAATAATTATATGCGGACGGGAGGCTGAATTTGTTTACAGTTTGTGCCTTTATTAATTGTGATCACTTTGTGAATATGCTAACTTAATGTTGTGTTTTACTGACACGGACATACGATCTGTCATAAATCAAAAGGGATTTTGAGAGAAGCATGTATTTTTTCTTCCCCTTCCCCTCAACATTTATTGAATACATTTCAAAACAAATTGAAATCATTGCGACATAAGTAGAATTTACTCATGCAAAACTATTCCTAATTTTGTCATCACAATTTAAGTTGAAAAAATTATGGAGTCCTTTCATTTTTTCTGATGCTTTGAGGATTGTGTTTATATTGTTGACTATGAGTTATTTGGAACAGCGAAAGGGTGGTTCTAGTTTACCAATCGCTTATCCCTTAATAAAAAACAATCATATCAATAATATACATGCAGCATACTTTGAAAAATATCAGGTTACACCTTTGATGAAGGAACTTAAGGACAAAAATTTGGGTAAGTCAAAACTGATACATTTTAAATGAAAGTACAATATTGCAATGTGACACATCATTGGAAGTGTCTTGTTGAGAAGATTCCGATGATGTGTTACTTTGCAATATTGCCTAGCCTGATATGAAAATAAAAGGGAATATTGTTTTGAACTTTTGATGATAAAGCAACATGTTTTCCTATATTTTTAAGTGGGGCAGAAATCACTGAGATAAATGAAGAAATTGTTTGCGACAAAAAATGTCTTCATTTATCACAATTATTTCATATCATTGCCTGCATCAATGAATATATATGCATTCTATGAAGGGATAGGTCAAGCCACAGTAGATATCCTGTCAGATTTCTATGAAATCCCTGTGTTATCCCCAGTGAAAACTGTTATGAAACTGACTGTATGCAATTTTTCAAGTGTTACAAATTGAAAGAATTTGTCTCTAATGTTTTGGATATCTGCTGCTCAACTTTCTGTTATCAATTGACTGAAGAAATAATTGATTGAAATAAAATACAAGAATTTTTATGATTGTTTTATTGGATATTAACTCTAGTAGACCCATTTTGAATTCCATGTTAACCTTTATAGTGCTGGAACCGACTTCATGCTTATGCAAACAGGTTGGGTCCAGGCCAGCCGCAAAGTGAATTGGCATCTGGCCTGTGATCTAACCTGTTTGCTACTCTGAGTTCCATTCCTCATCAAAATTAAGCAGATATTTAAGGTTTTGGAAAGCAGACGACAAAAAATCTATTTTAAGAAAATTATTCAGCACTCCAAGGGTTAACATATGGTACATGCTTGTATGATGACTTGATCAATGAAAGGCTGACCAGTCACACAACTTACTAAATTATCTGCTATCATACAGTGGATGTGGTATTTCCCACTGGCGCCGGATCTTAACATACGTTGTTATGGTCTGGAACCTATTACTATTATGGGATCCGGCGCCAGTGATATTTCCACGTGTTCTGTGTTATTTTCAGAAGAAATCTGTGATTTATGTAGTAATTAAGATGCATTAGCCAGCTCAATCCCCTGTCCATACCGAGTCGTGTGGCAATGGCTTTTGTATGTCAATCTAGACAGCAAATAATTGTCCTCATGTTGGGCATTTGGAAGTAACAAATTGAATTCACAGTCACTGTATTACCTTTCGGTCACTCTGGAGAAAGTATTATCATAGCTCAGACTAGTGCAAATGATCCAGACGTAGATATTTCATTCTATATCAAAATGCTTCAGACCTGATATTGATTATTTTCGGTTGTCTTGTTTCTGATTGGTCCACATTTTTAATTCTCGTCAACAATTGGTCCCCTTTGGCTCAGAGAGGGAATACCTTTAACACCATTTAGTAAATGTTCCCTTAGTGAACAATTTTTGCGAGTGTGTCAGCAGAAGTTTGTTATGCGCAAGTAATGTTGGGGAATTATTTCTAATAAACAAAACAAACTGTTGATTAAGTGCTAGGCCCTATATGGAAGTTTGTAAATGATCAAAACCAGAGGCAATAGCACAATAGCAGATCATCAATTTTTTTTTAAATGTGTTTATCGCCATATCAACAATTTTTCAGTTATGTAACAGCTTTCCTGGATTCACAAATAGTAGGCAAGGGCTCTGAAGTTGATTCCGAAGGTCACTTCAACGAAACCAGAGGTGTAGTTGGGGCTCAAATCCGGTACCCCTGAGTTCTAAGTCCGCCACCTTAACCACTGGGCCATGCAGGAGCCCACTTATCTTATTAGTCACTGCGGGTTTTTAAGTCTTTTGAAGTAGACCAGGCAAATTGAGTTATTAAGCAATAAGGGGTTAACCCAAACTAAATTAAGTCTGAATAGAGAAGAAAAAAACCCAAAAGTTTTTCATCCAAGCGTGCAATTTTTATTAACAAAATAGCATATCACAGTCAGACTTCATCAAAAACAACATTAAATACAACAACTAAACAACACAGATGTGTGGTAATTAAAATAAATATAAATAGCTCTACAAATTCATTCAGGAGTAAACAAGTCCATCAATGAGGTTTAAAAAATAAATGATAAATAAATGATCCTGGATTAACCCATTTCCCCTTCTTGTGAATTTGTGACGGCAGAGGACAAAAAAGATATTTTTGTTATTTCATTGAAATCATTGTGACAAAAGGATGAATTGTTCATCTTGAACAATGACTCCATTAATCACAGTGGTTTCAAAATAAATTCTCCTGTATTATATGAGGTTTACAAGTAAAAGTACCTGCTTATTATAGACGTATTATGGAGTAATTTTTTACCAAACGCAAAATTGTCGACCGTCCCAAATTGAAAGTGTTTGCAGATGGCATTTCACAATGTGGGGAAATTAGAAAGTTGACTTAAGTTTATTTTTGACTTAAGTTTAGGATTTTTTCTTAGAATTTGCCGTAATTTTAAGATTTTCTTAAGTTGGTATTACCATCTTTGCATAACTTAAGATTTACTTAAGTTATGACGTACTTTCCCATTAAAGTTAAGAAAACGGAAGTCTTTCTTAGCGAAAATCTTAAGTACAGTTGCTGATGATACTTAAGTTTAAGGAAATTATTTTCTTACCTAAGTAAAATTATTTTAAGATTTTCCTTAACTTAAGAAAAACTTATGTCAACTTGGTGATACGGCCCCTGATAGAATAGAAAACATTGTGGGAAAAGAAGAAATTGCTCTTCATGAGCAATTTCTCCTTTTCCCACAGTGTTTTCCAGAGTCGTCTGCAACAAAGTGGTCAAATGTCGTTACTGTTTGGTAATGGGTTAAGTCTTTATGACAGATGATTCATCACTAGCAACAAAACCATCAAACGATGTCCTTAACCCTTTACCAAACGATAAATCTTTGACTGTTCCAAATTGAAAGAGTTTGCAGACAACATTTTAAAATGCGATGAAATTGAAAAATAATCTTCTGAGAGACCAGAAAACTTTGTGGAACAAGGAGAATTGCTCGTTAAGAGCAATATCTCGTTTTCCTACAATGTTTTATAAGTCTTCTGCAAACAACTGGTTAAACCTTGTTATTGTTTGGTAACGGGTTAAAGCTGCTTGTTCACTGATGAGAAAATGTGAAAGCCAAAATAAAATATCTTGCCAACAATGCAATATTTATACTATATTTATAATATTATGGAATGATTAATAAACACTGAAATCAAAATTAACTCAGAAACTGTCAATATATTCAAATTTTTACATCTTGCATGTGATAACTGATAAATCTCAAAAGCCTTTTGATCTCTTTTGGATAAATATACATATCAATCTGTAGTACACAGGCTCTGAATACTTAAATAGGAACTAATTTTGCTTTCAATGAAAATTTTCAAGTTTATATCATACAACAGTAAAGAAATGGTATCATTTCAAACAAGTTAATTTTCACTTTCAAATTTTCTCATATCTGTGAACAACAGCTTTTGTAATGTACTTCTTTTATAGGTGACAAATTGAGGAAGTGTAATTGTCATATTCCAAGCAGAATTTTCTAAAGTAATATAAGTAACATTAAATAAAAAATCTCTTTGCAATGAGGCTGTTTTTACCTTCTCATTGTCAAGCATAAGTCCCTTTATGATATTAGTTTTCCCACCCATGACTAAGCAAAGACAATCCAGCAGTAAAATAAAATATGTTGCAATATCACATACAGGTTGTATATATTCATAATTAAAAGTTTTACATTAACCCTTTCCCAAACAACAAATTTTCGACTGTCCCAAATTGAAAGAGTTTGCAGACGACATTTCAAAATGTGATGAAATTGTAAAATATTCTGCTGATAGGTCAGAAAACATTGTGGGAAAAGGAAGAATTGCTCGTTACGAGCAATTTCTCCTTTTCCCTCAATGTTTTCTAAAGTCGTCTGCAACAAAATGGTCAAATGTCGTTATTGTTGGGGAAAGGGTTAAAACATATTGGGTGTTTGAATTCGTTCAGAGATCATGTTATAAATGGAGTAAAATGCAGTCATTGGGACTGAATTTAAAAAGCTTCAAGCTTCCTTTAAAATCAATGTAAAACAAATAAGGTAAATAAAAAAAAAAATCATTGGCATGAGATTCCATCAAACTAAGATCATCAAGAGTTCATATTTGTGTACATGTAAGTATACATTCCAGAGGCATTGACATGTGTGATTTCAAAAACTCAATTAACCTTTTATTGTGTGGTGTTAAACACTTGGAATGCTGGTTTATTTTCTAAAAATATATTTTTGTGCCTTCTGCTTTCCCAAACCTTTAATATCTGCTTAGTTTTGATGAGGAAAGATACTCAGAGTAGCTTACAGGTTAGATCACAGGCCAACCGCCAATTTACTTGACGGCTGGAATTTACTTGACGGCTGGCCTGGATCTAACCTGTTAGCAAAGGCATAAAGTTGGATCAAGTAATTTAAGGGTTAACAGGGTATTAACAATTTCATAAGTCATGTTATGGCTTTCCTTGATCCGCCAGTACTAGGCTAGGGCTCTAAAGTGACTTTCATTGATCCACCAGTACTAGGCTAGGGCTCTAAAGTGACTTTCATTGATCCGCCAGTACTAGGCTAGGGCTCTTAAGTGACTTTTATTGATCCGCCAGTACTAGGCTAGGGCTCTTAAGTGACTTTCATTGATCCACCAGTACTAGGCTAGGGCTCTAAAGTGACTTTCATTGATCCGCCAGTACTAGGCTAGGGCTCTAAAGTGACTTTCATTGATCGCCAGTACTAGGCTAGGGCTCTAAAGTGACTTTCATTGATCCGCCAGTACTAGGCTAGGGCTCTAAAGTGACTTTCATTGATCCGCCAGTACTAGGCTAGGGCTCTAAAGTGACTTTCATTGATCCGCCAGTACTAGGCAGCCCTAAAGTGACTTTCAATGATCCTCAAGTACTAGGCTAGGGCTCTAAAGTGACTTTCATTGATCCGCCAGTACTAGGCTAGGGCTCTAAAGTGACTTTCATTGATCCGCCAGTACTAGGCTAGGGCTCTAAAGTGACTTTCATTGATCCTCAAGGACTAGGCTAGGGCTCTAAAGTGACTTTCATTGATCCGCCAGTACTAGGCTAGGGCTCTAAAGTGACTTTCATTGATCCGCCAGTACTAGGCTAGGGCTCTAAAGTGACTTTCATTGATGACGCCAGTACTAGGCTAGGGCTCTAAAGTGACTTTCATTGATCCGCCAGTACTAGGCTAGGGCTCTAAAGTGACTTTCATTGATCCGCCAGTACTAGGCTAGGGCTCTAAAGTGACTTGCATTGATCCGCCAGTACTAGGCTAGGGCTCTAAAGTGACTTGCCAAAGGTCACTCACATGAAATCCGAGGTGTTAGTGGGGCTCGACCCCGGCACCCCCAGAGTTCTAGGTCCGCCACCTTAACCACTGGGCTACGCAGGACCTTACAATAAACCCGATTTTGAGGGTATTCATCAGAACCAATAATGAGATGATTCAAATGAGTTCCTAAAATATAGGGTCTAGAAAAGAAACAACGTAATAAGCATTGCCTAATCAACCCTTTTCTAGAGCTTTATCAATAACCATTACATTAACCCTTTACCAAATGCCAAATTTTTGACTGTCCCAAATTGAAAAAGTTTGCAGACAACATTTCCAAATCTGATACAATTGAAAAATAGTCTTCTTATAGGACAGAAAACATGTTATGAGCTTGTTATGAGCAATTTCTCCTTTTCCCACAATGTTTTCAAGAGTCGTCTGCCACAAACTGGTCAAATGTTATTATTGTTTGGTAATGGGTTAAACACTATTTAACCTATTCCATAAGGAGGAATTTTGTGACAGGACCAATATGATAGCAACAACAGACAACACTTACAAAATATGAAAACATTTTTCTGGATCATTTTAGGAAGAAATCATTGTGACAAAGGAAGAAATTGCTTGTTACAAGCATATTCTCATTTCACCACAATGCTTTCCTTTAGCATTCCTCCATAGTTGGTCAACTTCAAAACACCAACTACAAATCATGAACACTGTGTAAAAAAAACAACTTAATTCTGTAATTCAATGAATCAGATGCTAGAACCCAATTGCAAAAAGATTCTGTGCACTATGTTTACAAATTATATTAACATTATCCTTCAAAAAATATCATAAAAGTTAATTGTTTAGTCTTCTGCAAAACGCCCTTGTTTGATAGTGAGGTAACATTTAAAATATTTCCATAAAAGGTAAAATTTTTTCCCTTACTTTCAGATAAACTCATTTCATTCTGCACTTCAACAGAACAGGCACTATTTTTGTAACAATAGATGCAACCCAATGTCACAGACCAAACATAACTTTTCATTTTTTATCCCTTATAGTGCTGAAACCCAACTTCATGCTCATGCAAACAGGTTAGAACCAGGCCAGATGCCAAGTAAATTGGCAGCTGGCCTGTGATCTAACCTGTTTGCTACTCTGAGTATCTTTCCTCATTGAAATTAAGCAGATATTTAAGGTTTTGGAAAGCAGACAACAAAAAAATCTAATTAATTATTCAGCACTCCAAGGGTTAACATATGGTACATGCTTGTATGATGACTTGATCAATGAAAGGCTGACCAGTCACACAACTCACTAAATTATCTGCTATCATACAGTGGATGTGATATTTCCCACTGGCGCCGGATCTTAACATACGTTGTTATGGTCTGGAACCTATTATTATTATGGGATCCGGCGCCAGTGATATTTCCACGTGTCTTGGAAAGCATACAACACAAAACTTCATTTTTAGAAAATTACTTAGCATTCTTAGGGTTTACGTTCCCATCATATAGCGCAGAAATGAAAACATAATCATACAGATTATAATGAAGATGGACGGATTTATGACAAATAAAAGGAACTTCATATATCTATAAAAACAAAATCAATACATGTACAATCAGGGAGCTTCCTAATCCTCATCCTTTCCCTTATTCTAACGTCTTGATAGACTCTTTTGCAGAAGACCTTTCTCTTGACCTATTCCTTAATATTATGGTAAAATACCTATGATCCGTCATTTTGAAACTCATTCTCAATCCCTGTACTGCTGGTGAAGATTGAACCCTAAACCAATGAAATCCCTTGTGCTTACACCATGTGTATGTATAGATATTGGCTGGGATAATCCATGTCCCGCTGGTGACGATTGAATCCAGGACCTCCATAAACCCATATGCTTACATCATAGGTATAGATATTGGCAGGTATCATCTATGTGCCGCTGGGGATTGACCCCGGACTCAAAAAACCTATATGCTTACACCTTGGGTATGTATAGATATTGGCTGGGATAATCCATGTCCCGCTGGTGACGATTGAACCCAGGACCTCCATAAACCCTTGTTCTTACACCATGGGTATGGATATTGGTGGGGAAGAGTATATAGGATACCCGAGGGGCGGGTCTGCCGCCTGGACTGTCAGATTGCGCAACACCATAGGGTGAGCCTGAATACTGTAGCGCTCCTCATCGTCGTTAGTCATGTACAGCAGTTCGAGCCCCAGGTTCGCCCACTGGCCCCGCACAACCTCTGGGTTCAGACGCCCAATACTGACAACCATCTCCTGTTGTGTGAGAGTCCTGCTGCTGAAGGTGCTCTGGAAGAAATAAATTTTATGAACAACATAAAAAGATTTATGTTCATGTTTAAAAATGAACTTGTGGGCTAGCTAGTAGCCCCTTTTTCAGAGAAAGAAATACATTTCTATAATTCATGTACCGCCTGAGTTAGCTTTAGCCAATCACAAGGGGCTTTTTAGATCACATGATTTATTAAGCTAATGAGATCCTTGCTCTCCATTACTGCATATTTTTCAGAACGAGCAAGGCTATTTTCATTTCAATCAAGCTTAATCAAGTTATGCATTCATGTTTAATGTAAGAGACATAAACAAACAATTGGTATAACTCTTAACCGAGATAATGTGAAGGACAATAGTCAATGGGAAGAGCATTGGCTTCTGGACACAAGGGTCATGGGTTTGAATCCTGCGAGTAGCAGGATCTGCCTTGCAACCTTTCATTAATCCATATTTGGCTTGAAAACTGGTTATGTGATCAGGAAGTAGAAAAGAAAGTGATTTATCCAAGTAGTAAGAACGTTTTCCACAGTTGATGTAAAATAAATCAGTTTAAACTTAACCAATAGAGATAATGTGACTGTTTGATTATATGTGGGTTAACCGCCATGTCAACAGTATTTCAGGTATTTTACCTCTTTCCTGGGTTCATAACCACTACGCAGGGCTCTGCAGTGTCTTGCCCCAATGACACGCCCACCAAATATCCAAGAGCTGCCAGTAAGAATTGAATCCGGGTTTATACATATGGTGTTTAACACTGTATCAACATTTTTCAGTTTTGTAATGACTTTCCTGGATCCACAAGTACTAGTCTAGAGCTCTGAAGTGACTTGCCAAAGGTCACTCCCATGAAACCAGAGGTGTGGTTGGGGATTGAACCCAGGACCCTATAGTTCTAAGTCCGCCTGCCATCTTAACCACTGGGCCATACATAGTTTATCAATAAATACCTGTGTATTATCATGACTCGGAGAAAAGAAATCAGTACATACCTGTGTATTGTTATGACTCAGAGAGAAGAGACTGGGTTTTGACTCTAGTACCGCGGCTGTCCACTCTGGCTCCTTTTCTAGGCCTATATACCAATCCCGATCATACTCCTCAAGGGCCTCCTGCCAATCTGCGTCTGTACTCATCTCACCCAAGAGTAACTGGTCAATCATCAACTTAAACCCGTACCTGTAACATGTAGGTTAATTAGACTAGGTTAGGTTGGTTTTACATGGCTTCAAAAATATTTTAGTTATATTACATTTCTCATTTGTGGAGGACAGTGAAACAGCTTCAGTCTCCGGACACAAGGGTTGTGGGTTTGAATTCCGTGAAACGCCGGTTACACTTTGCGGCCTTTAATTAATCCATATTTAGCGCGAGTACCGGTTATGATCCCGGAAGCAGAATCAAGAGTGATTAATCTAAGTTGTAAGAACCTGTTTCGCAGTTGATGTAAAATAAATAAGTTTAAACTAAACCTTTCTCATAATTGTTTTTTGTTTTTTTTCCAGTTATGTACAGGGCTCACTCTTGAGTGTAATTGTACATATTCTCTGGATTACCCACCAGTAATAGAGACACTTCATTGTGAAATTTGATCCCCATCAGGAATTGATATGGGTGATTGTTTTATAGTCCCAGACCAACCATTTCACCATCACAAAACACTTAATGATAGATCTAAGAAAAGTTCAAGCTCAATTGCTAGTAACAAGATATTTCTTTTTTAGTCACAATGTTTCTACACAACATCATAAAACAATCTTTTTTTTTTCATGATTTACCGTAAATATTGTAGTGTGTAGTGATGTTTTCAGGGTCCTGCTTGGCCCAGTGGTTAAGGTGGCAGACTAGGAACTCAGGGTCCCAGGTTTGAGCCCTACCAACATATCTGGTTACATAGAAGTGACCTTTTGCAAGCCACTACAGAGCCATAGCCTAGTACTGGTTGTTCCAGGAAAGCCAAAATATAATTGAAAATTGTTGACATGGTGTTTAACACCAAACAAAAATGATCTTTTCAATTTGGACCAGAAACAAGTTCTTATATAGGGAATGGTTAGTAGACCCTCACTAAGCAATCTGTACAAAATAGCATTATGTTAAAAACAGTTTGGGAAATAAATGTTTACAAAGAAGCAAAAGATCTCTAAATGCATTCTAAAGCATAAAATGGACGAATATAAGTGAAAACTTTATCAAGTCACTATGACCAAAGGAAAACATATCATTTAAAGAAATGTTAATACAATTTAGTAACACAAACAATTTACTTATTCAGGTCTAAATAATAGCAAGTCATTGACACTTGGAGGACTATCAAATAATTTCTGATATACCAATTAACACATTAAAACCTAATGCCACATTTTTGCTTATTGTAGCAGACAACTTTCAAAAAGGATTGGGAAAAAAAGAGAAATTGCTTGTCATAAGCAATTGCTCCTTTTGCCACAATACTTTTTGAATCTATTCACATCTCACAACAGAAGAACTGAAAGGTTTTTCACATCTTTATAAAGCTTTTCTAGAGTCCTCTGCTTCAAGTAAAAAAAATATGTCGTCTGCAGGTGGTAAAGAATTAATAGTTCCTTACCTGAATGCCTGTTTAACAAGCCTCTGTAAATCTCTGTGTTCACTCAGCCAGTCCCACATGGCATTGATAGAAAGATCACCAATATAGCACTTATAAAGATAACTGGGGCCAGAGTAACCACCTGTAAACAATAAAGGTAAAATAAATATAACAGGAAAAGTAAAGCACAAAGTTACCATCAAATATAAACCAATTCAAGGTCATTCAAGGTTTAACATGGCATTGATAGCTAGATCATCAATATAGCACTTATAGGATGACTAGGGCCAGAGTAACCACCTGTAAACAATAAAGGTTAAATAAATATAACAGGAAAAGTAAAGCACAAAGTTACCATCAAATATAAACCAATTCAAGGTCATTCAAGGTTTAATACGGCATTAATAGAGAGATCACCAATATAGCACTTATAGAGATAACTAGGGCCAGAGTACCCACCTGTAACCAATAAAGGTAAAATAAATCTAACAGGAAAAGTAAAGCACAAAGTTACCATCAAATATAAACCAATTCAAGGTCATTCAAGGTTTAACATGGCATTGATAGCTAGATCATCAATATAGCACTTATAGGATGACTAGGGCCAGAGTAACCACCTGTAAACAATAAAGGTTAAATAATCCAAGGTCATTAAAGGTTTAACATGACATTGATAGAAAGATCACCAATATAGCACTTATAGAGATAACTGGGGCCAGAGTACCCACCTGTAACCAATAAAGGTAAAATAAATATAACAGGAAAAGTAAAGCACAAAGTTACCACCAAATATAAACCAATTCAAGGTCATTCAAGGTTTAACATGGCATTGATAGATAGATCATCAACATAGCACTTAAAGAGATAACTAGTGCCAGAGTACCCATTTGTAAACAATAAAGGTCAAATATTAAACAATTCAAGGGCATTCAAGGTTTAATATATGGCATTGATAGAGAGATCATAATAATGCACCTATAAAAATAACTTTGGTCTAATCAATTGTATTCTCTAAATCAGTAAGGTGACTTTCTCTACTTAAAAATCTAATGCTGCCATGAGGCATTAGAGTTAGGGCTTAAAGATACTCTCTCAGAGATGTGTGCTTTGGGAGTAACTTAATGCTAAAAATTCTATATTCACAATCCTCATCACTAAACCAAAGACACGTTTCAAGTTCTCTACTTATAAATTGCTAAAACCCGGTGTTTTCCTAAATTCATGTGAAGTGAGCCTTTGCGCCTGTCTGTTCTTCTTTGGGAAAGCCGGTTTATAAATAAATTCTTACCTGGGCGCCTTGCTATCACATAGCATCTAAAATCATTCAATGACACAGCAGCAACAACAATATAGTAGCAAAAGGAAGTAATCCTGCGCAAAATCCTCAAAATTCAACTTAGAAAGAGTGACTTTTTTTATATTCCTTATCAAATTGACCAAGATTCAATATATAAATGTTAATTCTGGTTTTTTTTCCTACTCCCTCTACCCATTTTCGTCTGACGGAAATAATGTTTACGACCATGCTTTTGCCCGGTAAACGTTTCAGAAAACCCATGTGAAGACAGTATCTAAAAATACCACCTTTCACTCTAGGTTAAGATCTTTGTTTACAAAATAAACCCTTTTAAACACCCTTAGGTATCTGTAATTTTTTAAACACCCTTAGGTATCTGTAATTTTTATGTTCTAGATCTTCTTCGTATGGTTACGAGCAGGGATGGGAAGCTGTCAATTACCTAGTTATATGTTACTTCAGAAATCTTTATTGTTCTTTTTACGTTAGAAGATGATTTATCTAAAAGAGTTTAAATCTCCATCTCTGAGAGAGTATCTTTAACCTTTCATACACTAACCTTGTGAGTCAAATATAGAATAGCACGCCATGGTAAGTTGAGCATAGGCATTAAGTAAGGTATCGTCCATCATCACGTCTCGAACCACTTTCTCCTTCGACTGGTCTTCACTCGTCCAGTCTAAACATGACAAAACATGCTGGTACCAGTCTCGTGGAAACTTAGACAAAAGTCGCGACACCTGTGAATTGTCCAATGGGAGCTCACGCCACGCTTTCGGCAAACTCATCTGCGATGAGTATGGGCTCTTAAAGTCAGGTGACCCTGCTATATTAGTCAATGGTCTGTATATTGTGTTACTAAATTTCTTAGAACTTGTAAACTTGTTTTGAGATTGAGGTTTTGGTTTGGTGACATCAAAGGCAGGTAGCCCCATGTCAACTTCGTCAAAGAGATCTTCGATGTCGGGACTCTGTTGTCTCGGGGGAGGCTTTATTTTTTCCTTCTTTTTCGGTTTCTTTTTCAAGTTTTTATCTTTCCCATCATCGGAGAAGAGACTATCTGCAAAACTGTCCAAAGAGCCCCAGGAGTCTGCTATGGATTTCTGGGGCTTTTTATCAAACACAGGAGGCGGGGTCGGTGATCTTGTATCATTTACAAAGTCTGGGACCAATGGTTCTAAAACTTTTTTCCGTGAATCTATCTTTGGAACGTGGCTGTTATGGTTACTATTCTGATTGAGCTGTAGCTCTTTCAGTTCGTGTTTCTCGTTTTTGCCACTGACTGATGACACTTTTTTCACTTTATTACTGGCTCTTTCCTTCTTCTCTTCGCTCTTTTTCCTCCGATTCACATGTTTCAATAGAATCCACACTAAACTTTTCAAGAAAGCATTCATGGTCATTTCAGTTGCACTTGGATTATCAATCACGCCAGTAAGTACATTTCTCGCGTCTGAATAAGCACTAACAAGACATGCATCAGCGGGAGTCAGGCAGTGAAGTGGGTATTCATTCACACCAAACGGTAAGGCAGATGGCTTTTCAAAGGCAGATTCAAATATATCGTCAATTCTGGCTGCCTCTGCAGTGTGACAGGAAGTCTCTTGCAGCTCCAGACCTTTGATGTTGATGGTACAATACCCGGCTCCGCGCTCAAGCACAACGACCCAGACCAGACGGTCCTGAAACCGTACTAGGTAATGGTTACCGGGGTCTGCTTCACCTAACAAAGTCATAAAGGAAGGTTAAATGTCATTATATATTTTGTGTTTATGGGATGGTAAGTAATTGAGAGGACGCTGTTTAAAGTATTCAGTAAAGAAAGTAACCAAATAATTTAGAAAGTATTTTAAATGAATTATTTCTTATTTTTTTTTAAAAAAAGAAATTCATTCTAATCTTTCATTAAATATTTTGTTAATCTGTCTATCAAGCAGATATTATCAATAATTTGATGAATTTAACTTATGTTCATATTGATAATTTTATTTGTTACAAATTGACTAATAGTAAGTCAACAACATATTGAGTAAAAACAAGTTAAAAAAAATTCTCACATGCATTTCTTCTACATTTATGATAACAAGAATGGCCCAAATACAGTATCGAGTAAAAATGAATTCAAACATTATGTAATCATAAGTCATTTCTACTTTCATCTTTATTTCTATATCAAAGTTGACATGGATAATCATGTCATGTGAATTCTTTCAATATGGATGCTTTACATATCGTTGCATTCTCAATTAAATCCTATGTAGGCAACATTACACTTTTTTTTATCTTTCGTTTCACAAAATATTTGAAAGCCTCATGACAACCTTAGGAGAAAAGGACATTTTTTCTCATCATTTAATGCAGGGATCAGGAAAATGTTGGTTTGGGGGCCATTTTCAGTAGTACTTAACCAAATGGTAAGTTGATATATGAAGAATAAAATTGTTCGTAATAGTACACAGACAGATATGGCATTCTACACACTTATTATGTTTTACGTATCTTATAGTTTTCGGTTGTTTCTTGGACAGATTGGTACTTGGAAATTTCCTGATCCCTTACCTACATTTACTGTTACTTTACATACAATGATTTCTTCTTTCACTAAAGAGTTAAAATACTATTAACAACAAATTTTAAGAGAAAGGAAACAAGTGTTATCAAACCCCTTACCAAGACTTCCGTTTGCAAATGCCGAACTAAATGCCTTGGACAACTCAGGAGCCAGCTGTTTGTAGAAGTTTGTATCTGGACAAGTGTTTGCCGAGGATCCAACTTCCTCGGGCCATGACCTTAAAGGTCGCGGAAACGTGATAAAGAATACAGGTAAGGTGAAGAGAGGCAGTAATGGCACGGAAATCGCGGAGGCAAGCCCCACAAGTCCAATAATCACAGGCAATAAAACGAGGGAAACAACGATGATCGGGACTGTGGAAACTCTCCGCTGTTTCTTGTCACTCCACGATGAAATGAGTAAGGTGAAGAAGAAATAGAGTTTGTCGAGGAATTGGTAAAGTCTATCGCGGGATATGCACACCATCATTGATATGATTGGTACCCCATACGTCATCACATTGGAGTTATCGTCCATGGTAATCAAGATGATGTGTACAATGGAGAGCTCTAAAAGGGAGTGAACTGTGCTCTGCCATATCTTAAAATAGAAATGAAATATGAAAACAAGATACCAAATAATAGAAATAAATAAGTATAGTTAAAGCAGAACTAATTCATTCAATTATCTGATCAATTTTGATACAGATATTCACTATGTCCTTAGGCAGTTTCCTCATCAAAATTATACAGATATTTAAGGTTTTGGAAAGCAGATGACACAAAAATCTATTTATAGAAAATTACCCAGCATTCTATGGGTCAATCACTACAATGACTGCGTGTTTTGATGCCATTAGCCATTCATGTAATCCATGCACCATTTTGTGGCACTCTTTAATTGATCATTTGGTTGGTTGCTTTGTATCCAGAATCACACAGAAAACAAGAGCTGTCCATAATACAGCATGCTCGGCTTTGTACAATAGTTGTTGAGAAACGAACATGCACACTTAACTTTAACCAAGATTTTCTAAGTACAAAAGACCGCAAAGTTTGCTTGAATTCAAAACAAGAGATATAAAACTTAGTCAGGGACAGATTACCCTGAACACATGCATTTAGTATCAACACATTCTGTACAGTAGTTCATGAGATACAAACTTGCACCATAAACTTAACCAAGGCATGAGGCCGACAGCAATGCCTGGGTGAGAAGTACAGCTCTTCTTATTCTTCAAATAGTCAAGCTAAAACTTCCAAATGCCTTGTGATCAAGCTTGCAGTTTTAAGATTGCGTGCCAATGAAATTTTGCCAAACAGTTTTCAAAGCAGTTTATGTCAAAGAGGTTATAATATTATATCATTTCTAAATATATAAATAGCATAATGCCCCTTAACTCTTTCGCTGCTAGTATCCCCGTTCAACAACTTGATGTGAAGTGCCAATGCCCCAATAACTGACTGAAACATGCCTTTTGGTTCTGCATTGATTTTTACCATATATTGCAACATAGCATCAAGGTCAATGCCATCTAAGGTAAAGGTCATTTGTTACACTTTGTGTCTTAAAGTATGTTATTATACAAAAAAGTTCATATGCAATACTTGTTTAAAGTGTTAACTTAATTTATGACACTTTAAACAAATACAGCCTTTCCTCTGTGATTTCCAGGACTTAAATTGGCATCCAGAAGTTTGTTTTTCAAGAAAATTGGCAGCAAAAAGAGCTAAAGGGCTTGTTTATCAGACAAAATGCTACTTACCCATCTGAAGACTCTGACCACCCCAAACACATACCAGACCCCCATTGAGGTCCCGAGGTGCCCTCGTATAGAATCTGATGTAGGGCTGTCACTCGTTATAGTTATTGAAAGATACGACAGCATTACAAAGGGAGCAACTGAAGAAAAATAAATAACATCATAAAGATCATTGATACCATTCCCTTGGTTATGTTGGAGTTGTGACCAGTTTGAATCGGAAATAATAGGAAATGATATCATTATAGAGTATTGACCCTTAGAATGATGGGTAATTCTGAAGAAAAAAAAATAAACAATATAAATCATTGATACCATTCCCTTATATGGAAGTTTGTAACCAGATTGAATTGGAAGTAATAGGAAATAATATTTACAGAGTGCTAACCCTTAGAATGCTGGGTAATTTTCTAAAAATAGATTCTTATGGCTTTCAAAAACCCTTAATAACTGCTTTATTTTGACGAGGAAATATACTCAGAGAAGCAAACAGGTTAGCTTACAGGCCAGCAGCCAATTTACTTGACGGCTGGCCTGGATCTAACATTTTTGCATAAGCACTATAAGGGTTAAGAATACAATTATCTGGTGGGAACCATTGTGACAAAAAGGAGCAAAAGAAAAAGAAAATAAATTTAAATGATAAACATTTTCATTTCATTATGTTTGAACTGGAAATAGTAGCAAATGAAAGTGATATAGTATTCTGAATAACATTATCTTTTGGTACTTGCAAGAAACAAAAACATTGCTCCTTATAATTATTTCTATATTTATCAATTTATACGAGGTTTTACATTGTATTAAGAATATTTCTGTTACGCTGCAATACCCGACTCTTAATGATGGAGATATGCCATATCCTCAACTGCCCATAAGAGCTGGTCAAGCATGGTAGAAACATCAGCACTCTGTAAGTCAGTCAGGAGACTGCCTCTCATGAAAATCCAAATGCCGTCAATAGTATTTAGACCCACACTGAGAGGGGCCATGTGATTTCAAGTTCTGTACCCTAACCACTAGGTAATGAAAACGCATCCTTCTGAGTAGGATCTCCTTTTGTCACAAAGGTTCCCGCAGTCTTCTGTTGAGATAGTCATTAATCTGCCATGTTTCTAAGTTTACATCATCATCATGTTTGATCTCCTTTATAAGCATGCTGCAACACTTTGTTATTCTCAATCAAAATGGAAGATGAGTATATTTGATGTTTAAAGTCATGTAAACAATTTTTTAGTACTGTTAAGGCTTTCCTGGATCCTCCAGTACTAGGCTAAGTCTCTGAAGTGACTTGCCAAACTAGAGGTACAAGTGGGGCTCGAGCCCTGGACCCCTAAGTTCTAAGTACATCACCTTAACCACTGGGCCATGCAGAACCCCTAAAACGGCAGATGAAGCATACTTTCTTCACTTTACAATTCAAGGGTTCAATGCAATACTGTTGTAAGTGCGTTATGTTTGTGAAGGACCTACTATAGTTCTTGATTGAACCCTCATACTGATATATGTTTTTTTAATGGAACAGCCATGAAATCGCAAATGAAGAGTTCTTTTAATCAATTTAAACCAGTCAAAAAAATACTGCATGAAGAAATTGGTCAATGTGTGTATCTGCTGGAGTGACATATAAAGACTTACCCCAGTTCACCAATCCCCTTCTGATAACACCAAAAGGGACCAAAAAGAATTTCCGCCGCATAAATGTCCGTCTGACTTGTACGGTTTGCGGGAAGAACACGTTCCTGAACAAGGAGAACACAATAAACACACCCTGGATATCCCGTAATACCTTCTCCAATACACACACGCCTATAATACAGTAACCCAGCACCTTCCATATACTGCTACTAAAGTCTGGACTGTTCTTGTTTAATAAACCTGGAAAATAAAATAAGATAAGTCAATGTTTTATGGCCTATGTAAAGACTGTTTCTTCATTATGACTATAGAAACAATTGTGACATAGGAAGAAATATTGCAATATTGTTCACACATTTCAAAGATGGTTAAAGCATGACAAAGAAAACAAAAACCTTACACTTTCATAAAATCTGTCTGGCGCAAGAAATCTAGAGTAGCATGTAAGTCATTATGTACATGTGTTTATAGACCATAAGAATTATTACAAAAAATAGAGATAAGTTCCTTTTGTTTAACTAATCATAATTTGAAATTTACAGAAAGCCATAGATTTAAGAAAACACAGCATATATTACAGAATCAGACATTAATAAGTTGAATTGGGTGTTCACCCATTGCTTCATACAATAAATTCTTAGCTATACCAGAAGCTGAAGACTTTAGAAACCATTTTCACAAAGGAAGAAATGCTCAATTTCTCATTTCATCACAGCGTTTCTGCAATGTTTTAGAGTTGATCTGAATGTTTTTTTTGTTAAGGTAATGCATTTTTAAAAGAACCTTTAATCCTTTTAATAATGCAATAGATAATTTGATTAAGCTTGTACAATGCCATTGAATACAATTTTCATAGAAAAAGGCGTTTAATCAAATTATATAACTTTAACTTTGTAACATTTTATACAAAGCAGCACATAGAAAAATGATATTTCTAATACTTGGTTATTGTCCTCGGCTGTTTATTTCAAATTGGACCATTCACAGCAGTATCCCATATTGACAGTCAAAAAATCTGCAAGTAGTGAGCAAAACTCACCTGCTATAACTCCCACTATGCCCAGCATAATCACATGATAGATGAACTCCAAATATCCAAACTTCCACATAAACCCCGCCTTCTTTTTCACAGCTGGTTCCCGGATTTCAATCTGACTTACATCCACTTTATTTCTCGTCCTTAGAAAATTGAAAAGCTGGGAACCAAACCCTGATAAATCAATACTGAGCAGGTACCCAGCACAAGCACACAAGATCACGGTTCCCAGCGAAGTGTTGATGTAGTAGGCACCTAAAAATACTCCCGTGGATAGAATAACCATTATGACTAATCTGGAAAAAAAAATAAGAGATCATTCTTTGAAATCTTTATTCAATTACTATTGCAAGATTTTGTTACTGCTTCAACAAAAGAAAAAGAATATTGACAGTACTAAAAAAGTATGGAAAATAATACCTTTAAGTGCTGATAGAAACTGTTGTGGCAAAAGAAGTTATCGCTCATGTTGAGCAAAGCAATGTGTATATTTGTCACAGAGTCTGAGAGGTTATTTTTAAAATGGACCATCTCATAGGTTGAGATTTCAATATTTTTTATATAAAATCTTTTCTACTGATAAAATGACAACACTGATCTTTTAAGTACTATAAACCTAGATTTATGATTTGCTTCTTAACCATTTGTTGAAGAGATAACTCATAATTTCTTAGAATCAGTACCCTGTATAAACAGTTCATTTCACAAACAATTATCTATCATTTCTATCCTTTGTCATGGTCCAAATTCATAAGAGTGCCTGGAAATCAAACCAGGGTTTTCACCTAACCCCGCGATTAATGCTAATTAAGGAGACTTTTGACCCGATATGAATGGAATGGAAAATAATAAGATTTAAGGTTCATATCTAAGAATTTGGGGTTTATTTACTATATAAGTCAGGGGTTAAGAAAAACCCTGCAAACTCACAATTCCCATGTCTAAAGGTGAACACTCTACCCAGGACATTTGCCGGGCTTCATTTCCTTGAATTGGTAAGAGGCCCAAGCCTGTTGAATTTGGGAAATTTTTGCCAAAAAGCTGGTATGACTTTGAATTTTCAACTGGGAAGGTGCCTATTATGCACCCCTGTTATATAACGTAAAAAAGCCCTGATTTGCATTAACAATCCATCTAATAAGAAAACAGTTATTTTTAAATGTGATAACATGTCATGTTAGCATACCTTATATCTGACGCCATAAACGATCCCCCGTACAAAAAGACGTGTCCCTGCTCCATGACATACAACAAGAATGTATCGACCGGCGATAACACACCCAGTGTCCATAGTAACGGTAAAAACACAAATATCACATGTATCACTTGATTCGTCAGTAGAAAACCATCTGAATAAAATCTGGAAATCAAAGTTTGAAAAAATATTGGTCTCATTCATTCAAAAGGTAATACTTTTACTGTACATGGGTGGTATTTCCTCACATTAGATTATTGGACTAATCAAATTTCAAATCACCAGCAGAAAACAATCAATGAGTATATTAACCCAATACGAAAAAATAATAACATTTGACCAGTTTGTAGCAGACGACTCTGGGAAACATTGTGGGAAAAGGAGAAATTGCTCTTAACAAGCATTTTCTCCTTCTCCCATAATGTCTCCTGCCCTATCAGAGGATTGTTTTTCAATTTCATCACATTTTGAAATGTGGTCTGCAAACTCTTTCAATTTGGTACAGGCCAAAATTTGACATTTGGTAAAGTGTTAAAGGGCAAGTAAATTGATAAAGCGAAAGACATGAAAAAATGAAAAGTTGCAATGTGGATAATATTTGAAATCCTTGCGACTTAAGGAGAATTTGGGTCATCAAAGCCAATTCTCTATCTGTAACATTTAAATGTTTTTAATGCCATTTTAGGTTGTAAATATCAGAAAAAGAATTTGAATAAGATTTTGAAGCTGAAACGTGTTAACAAGAAAAATCCCCAATTCTTCACTTGATAAGTTAAGAAACACCTGTACACATAGTTTGCTATACCGGGTAATTTGAAGCAAAGGACACTAAACACTAGACACTAAAGCAAAAAATAATCAAAATGATTAAGCATATCAATTATCATTAACATATTCTCTTAAAGGCACATAATAGGAGATTAATGCTATTCAAATTTATATTAATTTGTAAAGTTTTGGTCAGATTCAAGTAGTTAACACCAAAAAAAACCATCAGCTCAACTTAAACATGAAAGCCAACAAGAATTAACCCAGATTTAATAGTGTGATTTTTCACCCCTGACTTTGACAGTTTGATACACAAATGTTTGAACCGACCAATCAGAATTCTTTATTTTGAATATGTAAACAAATAGGTTGTTGATAAACATGATTGAATTGGAAACTACTATTTTCAAGCACAAAATAACTTTGTTAAAGGAGTGTATTTAATAGGGTCCCAATGCATTCGTTAATTAATTGTTATGAAAATAATAAAAGAACTCCATATAATCTTTTAGTAATTTATTTCTACATATCTCCTTTTATGTGCCTTTAAATTCTCCTTTTTCCAAAATGGTTCCACTGATCATTAATCTATGATTGGAATTAACATGAAGCACTTGCTACAGTATTGCAATGAACCCTTGAATTGTAAAATTAAGGAAACATGCTTCATTTTGCATTTTGATAGGGGACAACATATAACAAGTGTATCAACATACCTATGAAGGAGATCAAACATGATGAAGATGTAAACATAGAAACATCGCATCAGGGCAGATAACTCTAACCAGTCTGTGGTTCTGTAGGTGGCCGTTTCAGGTGGCGCCACCGTTGTCAACGGATACTGGGCAATCATCAAGGTTAACCATCCCAATATGAACAACACCACAGTAGCTCCTGAAAGGTTTGAAAGATATACTGAATTGTTTATATCTAAAAAGATATCATTTTATCATATGATATTTACAAGCATCTAACCATACTACAGTATTTATAGAAGTAGCAGGGTTGTCATTAAAAGATGACTGATGGCCAATTTGACCTCTTCAAATGGATCTTTGGTCGGATCAAATAACAAAAAATTATAGGTGGTCATATAAAGAAGTAGCAAAAACACATAATTCTTGTATGGTGTTTGTATCATTGGCCTCCTCAAATCGAAAGTTGGCCTCTTACTCCAAAAATTAATGACAACCCGGAGAAGTGAGTGGCCCAGTCATTAAGGTGATGGGGTTTGTAACCTCGGGCCACAAGTTCATCTAGTAAATCTCAAAGAGGTGGAAATATAATTTAAACATTGTGTTAAAGTCCATAAAAAAAAAACAGTATTACTCAACATACATGTGTGTATATGCTCATTTGCTCTATTTTAATCCTAAGATGACATACAAAATTGCAATTTGGTGTCTTATGAATTGTATTAGAGTTATATCACAGCTATCAATACAGCTTCACACGAATTACAAGCAAAAACTTTGATCTTTTGATTTTATAAAGGCTATCAATGAACAAAGAAGCTTAGGCTTTCTTTCATTTACTCAAACACAAATTATGCTGCTCTAAGCCGTTGACTGTTTTCCTCACTATAATACCTTACCTTACATTTACCGATCCATGCAGAAGTCTATTAGATACTGCAGTGAAAAAGAATAGTTGCTCCCAATGTGCAATTAATCTTTATGTATCAATGAATTCTATCCAAAAGAAAGTGCACCTGTTTATGATTTCTTTCTTTTTTCAACTCTTGCTTATAACTTGGACCTTTGAAATATTCATATTTGAGGGAATAGGATGAACTCTCCTGATCAGAGGGTAAGAGACAAATAAATCATTTCAGAGTGTCTGCATTGAATGCTTGAAGAAATATTTATTGATTCTCTGCATGCTGACACCCTTCACATAGTGCATGCATACAGGAATCAAGAAATCTCTATATCACAATGGATTAGGGAAAGAGCCCAAAACCATCAAAGAGCCTTTGTCATTGGGTTTCATTCCCCCTCCCCCAACCCCTTGGAAAAAAAAAAAAAATGACAAACTTATCTTTTTTTGGATTTGCCTAAAGTTTAGTGAAAAGTAAAAATAAATCCTTTGTTTCAGAAAATAAAATATCCATTTTATTTTTTGTCTGGAATTCATAGTAAATAGTATCAAATTAATAGTTTAGAAGTGTTCAATCATAGGTAAACAGGATTTGAGATACAATGGTACCATGATGACCCTAATTTACCTCACTTGATTTCATAAAAAATCACTTCAAGGTATTTTAAAAGAAAATTGGATAAATATTTCTTAAGTAATTTGCAGGGAAAATTGGAACCACAAGTAAGTTTTTTGTAAATTCAACTTGCTCCTATTGAATTAGCTTATTATTAACTAAATCATCCAATCAATTAAACTTTATTCAACTTGACCTCCTTTATTAGCAAAATCTTTGATAGAAATGGGAGAAAATGTGAAGTGACAACAACAAGAAACATCCATGATAAATAAATTCATTTATTAACCCTTAAATCATTCTGATACAGAGAACTTGCCCACTCAATATGAACAAAATCTTTTCATCACAATAATGTCATTTGCGGTAAAGATAGTTAGCTAGCAATATGAGGAAATTGGATAAATGAATTTGCACCACATTTTTGTAATCATGTTTGGTGTTACATTACTTGGTGACAATGATAATTGCTAATTATTTTGTTTTCTAACTGATGGAACTAATTGGTGATGTGTTTTCATCATTTTTTTTCACCAATTCCTGAGTTCCATAGTTTGTAGTGAGCTGAAGATATTCTCTCTTCTCTTTTGGTATTTCTCTTTCCTTTATCCACAAAAAGAAATTTTCAAAGGCAAAAGAAAATCTTGCTGAAACAGTACAGTGTTTGCACTTTTGTAAGATATACAGTCTAACTTGTGTTAAGCAGCCACCCTTTTAAGCAGCCAACCTGCCTTAAACAGCCACTACAGAAAGTCCCATTGTTAGATTTATAGTGTAAATCAATTTGTGTTAAGCAGCCAACCTGTCTTAAACAGCCAATTTACTCTGTCCCATAGGCTGGCCTCTTAACACAGGTTTGACTGTACAATTAAAAGTAGTTATTGAAAGTTTAATTGAACAAGGCGGCACAAATATAACAAGCTCTATACAGTAATGAATTGGGTTGGTCTCAAAACCATTGTAATGCTTATGGATCTAAATACATATCAATTTAGTGCATACAGGTTCTAAAAACATAAACACAAACTAATGTTGCTTCCAATTGCTGTTTGCCAGTGTGTAGCATACAACAGTACAGGGTACCGTTTTACTAAACAGTTTACGCTTAAGATTTGCGTAAGTCTAGAACAACAATTCCTCTTATTTCAATATTGGACAGAGCAATATTGCAAAGTGCCACATTGCAACATTGTACTTTCATGTGAAGATACTATCCTTGTTTATCAATTATGACTTACGCAAACATTTTCCGTAAGTTGTTTAGTAAAACAGGCCCACGCTGTACAGTTTTAAACAATTTAAGTTTAACTTCCTAATTTTCTCACATCTGTGAACAAGCAACTTTAACATGTCAATAATTGATATAATTAAAAGCCTGCATTTGGCAGACTAACTCTTTCTACAATATGGAATTTAGCCGGTGCTCAAAATTGAAAGCAACATTCATAAAGTCATCTGCATAAAGAAAAAGGTTTAATTACTCTGTTTTTCTTTTTTAAATGAACTGATGTTTTTCATTTCTTTTTGATTTGCATTTCATAATGTCTTATCTAAACACAAATTGTTTTGCTCCATTTCTTTTTTCCAATCCTACTGTCTAATCACATTTCTTAATCTGTATTCTATGGATATTTTCTTGTTTTCATTTGAATGTAACTCATTCAACCATGGAAGTGATAATCACTATATGACATTCTCCCCTTACACCATTATACCTCACTTTTAAGCACCTGGATACCATTTTACTTAACAACTTAAGAAAAATATTTCCGCAAGTCATTATTGATACACATGGATTGTATCTCCAATGAAAGTACAATATTGCAATGTGACACGTCATTGGAAGCGTCTCGGAGAGACGATTCCAATGATGTGTTACTTTGCAACATTGCTCTGCCCATCATTGAAATAAGATGAATTGTTGTTTTAGACTTATGCAAATCTTAAGCGTAAAGTGTTTAGTAAAATGGTACCCTGCTGCATAATGAGCAATTAATCATTTCGTCACAATGATTTATGACTTTGTTCATGCAAAAAGAAATAAGGACCTTTTTCAATCTTCTTCGGAAAACAACAACAACCGGGTAAATTTTATAGCCAAAACCTCTAAAATTGGTTAAAATCAAAATAAATATTTTGACAAATTTGAAACCTTAGTAACTGTTCCAGTAATCATTTCTATGGAATCAGCCAGAAGAAACTCAAGTGTGCTCTGTGCCCCTTGATATGTTGTTACATGTTTAACTTGCAAGGAGTGAGTCATGGACTGTAACATGATTAAATGATTGATCTCATCTCTCTATCACATTGCGGCAATCACTTCACATCTTTCGGCCCATTTTAACTTTTTTTCCCTCTCTGAAAGGCAATGAATTATAATTGGTGATGAGTTGTTACCCTTTTATTCTTGAACAAAACATGTATACACACATTTTTGTTTAACATATCCGAGTTCTTCAAGTTGCTTGTTCACAGATGTAAGATTTGGAGGTTAAAAATCAATTTCTTTAAAACTGCACATGTACTGTTAAATGATAAGAACTGAAGAAAAGTCATTGAAAACAAAGTTAGATCATATTCAATTCTTTAAAGTGTTAATACAATGAATTAACTTGTATTTTAATTTTTTATCAAAAAGTGTGACATTGCTTTCAGATCTACAACATGTAAACTTTACATACTTAAATAATTCTACGCTTCCTGAATTAGTTATGCTTTCAATTGCTACTTATGTATCAAACAACAATACAAAAACTGTATTGTTTCAAAGACATTTTATTTTAGTTTTCAAAATTTCTTTCCTTTGAACAAGCACCTTTAAAAATCAAAGCGCTGATAGCGTCAAAGGACTAAGGTGCGTTTAAAGCAAGATGATTGAGGATACATTTGAAAATTCTTTGGGCAACATCTCGAGGAAAACAGCTGCTCCTTTTACCACCATTACTATAATCATCATTTCTGTCAACAGAGACTGAACGATAGTCTTATTTTCGAACATCTGGAAATTTTACGCTTTCCCATGAGGCAACAGTAATACTAATATAGAGCAAAACAAAGCGAATAAATACAAACTACATTCCTAGTTCCAAGAAAGTATTAGTCCCAACATTCTCATCTTATTGTTATGCAGAGGATATTCATTACAACAAATTTGAGAGGGTTGCTAGATTGATGGATTGGGTATGCAGAGTTATTTGCATAAAGAGGTGGATTTATACAGTTTCTGCCAAACAACAATATAATTATTTCTTCCCTTTGTTTTGAGTTATAGTTAGTAAACAACATAGATAGCCAAATTTTATTCTTTCATTCATTTTGCACTTTACACTCCATCAACAATATTTGAGTAATTTTGTTATACTCTCCCATGATGTTTGATGAAGACCCCAAACTTGATCGCACATAGCAACACTTGGTCTTATTACACTTTAAGTCAGACTTAATTGTAGCTTAACCATGCTTTCAACATCTTTTCAGTTTGTTTGTTTATCAAAGTTTAATGGGGTGTCATAAGTATTTCAATTAATTTACAGCTTTCCTGAATTTCACCCGTGCTAGAAAGGTCTCTGTAATGTCTTATCCAAGGATACTCCCACAATAAATCTCAAGTGCCGCTGGTGAGAATTCAACCCAGCACCCCCATGTCACAATTCCTACACCTTTGGCCACACAGAACCCTCAATTTCCCAGTTATATTGTTGTAATCCCTCAATTCCTACCCTCAAGAAGAAACAGCTCAAGAATGAGAAGGGTTCACCTTGTCTTATTATGATGCAGGCCAGTAAAAGCATTACTACATAACAATACTTTGACATTTGCATGGAGAATATTCATCGTTAAATGGCATGTCTCAGACGGAATTCAATATTACAGCCGCCACTTGTACATCTTCCTTGTGGCATCTGGTTTTCCCATTTAATCATTAAATTGCGTTTTATAAAATGCGGCTGTTTGGTGGATTAGACTTGAGTTTTGAGTATTTCAAACATATAATGGCAGACAGCTCACTGAGCTAACACATCCTTTAGCCTCAGCCATCCATGCTCCTGGTATTTCCATAACAGTATTGCATGCTGCTCATTCCAAAAGCCACTAATTGCTTTCCAACATGACCATAACTGATCAGAGGTAAGAGGCAAGTTATTTATGCAAATTGACTTCATTTAACCTTTCAAGATCTCCATTTCAGGACCCTTGAATTCCAAGTATAACATATTTATGGTTATGGGTATCAGACACCACAGGCCTAACCCAGACATGGGCCAAGCTATAAGGGTATAGCAGTGGATCAAACCTGGTACCGATGTCACCAATGCTAACAGGGTCTTCCACAGGATGTTTTTTAGGCTTTGGGGTGCTTGATTCTGGTGGGAGATATCCCCCTTTCCTTGTCAATTTATTTTTTACAAATGCATCCTAAAATGGTGAATTATTAGATGTATTTTTCGAACTAAAACACAAAAAGTACTGTTTACAATGCCACAATCAATTTGACTGGCTGTGGGAAAAATTTAAAGTACTGATTGAAAATTTTAGGAACATTAGGATTAATTCAGGCACAGGGCGAGTGCTAATTTTGAAATTCAGGCACTGGGGCCCAACAGTGCTTAAAAGGCCTGGGGAAGACCCTGGCTAACTATACTCGTCTACCGAATATAACTCTGCAAAGTCAAATATACATGTATTGTCATTATACGGATTGTTCAGGGTTGTAGCTAATAGGAACCAGAGGCCTAGCCCTCACATGGGCAAAGGTATAAGGGCATAGCAGGGGATTGAATTGGTACCCCAATGACACCAATGCTAACTATAGACTACTGAATTAAAATCTGCAAATTTAGACATACCTGTATTGTCATTATACAGGTTGTTCAGGGTTGTGGGTAGTAGATACCACAGCCCCAACCCACACATGGGCCCAGCTATAAGGGCATGAATAACCATGTTTATTCGGTACTTCTTGGTTGGCACGACAAACTTGAATGTGTCCGCGTCACAACATGACACAAAATCCACTTCGTCCTCCTCGGATAGCAGGTTCTTTTTTTTCATTATCGGCAAATCTGCTGCCTGGCTTTTCTGTGAAGAATAGATACCAATATTTGCCTGTGGTCCAAAGATGTTGTCAACAATTTTTTTTTTTTCAGATAAACTTACAAGCAGGGATGGCAAAAAGGGATGAAATGGTGTTTTGACAAATATAATCACTGAAAAACTACATAACAAAAATTATTGTGATAAAAAAAGAATGTGATCATATGAGTCAACTTTCCTTAGGTCAATGTTTTCAAGGGTGTGAATTCATTCAGTATCAACTAAGGCTTCAGACCACAGGGGTCTATAGTTATCCTTGGATCAATATAATATTATTTCACATAGTAAGGACCCCTGGATAACTATAGATCCCTTTGCTTTAAATTGTGACAAAATCAATTCAGAAATCAAAGTATCGAAAACAGATATTGCTCATCACAAGCACATTGTCTAACAGGGCTCCAGTTGACCTTTTTTGTACCTCAACAATAAGCCTATTCTTACCTGAACAAAGTAGGATATGAATTGCGCCATTAGGACATACATCACCATGGCCGCCCCATACACACAAACTGCAATGTAATCTTTCACGGCGTCCAGCTCCACTAGTAACGTAAACAATCCGCCCAGTAGAAACGGGAGACCAAACACCAGGAGCTGGTTAAAGTAGGCGTAGATCGGAGCATCCTCACCTATCCGCAGCTTGAGTCCGCCTAGTATGGTCTGTGGAAGGCGTTTGAACACAAACTCCTGTTTATACTCATTCAGTAAAGGCACCCCTGTCCCCATGATGTACGTTATCCACTGCTTGTGACCTGAAAGTGGGGGGTTATGATGGTCTAATCAATTACCAAACAATAACACCATTTAACCACTTTGTTGCAGACAACTCTGGAAACTATTGTGGGAAAAGGAGAAATTGCTTGTTACAAGCAATTTCTCCTTTTCCCAACGTTTTTTGCCCTATCAGAAAATCATTTTTTCAATTTTATCACATTTTGAAATGTCGTCTGCAAACTTTTTGGTAAAGGATTAAAGGGACTATCGCAGAGATCTTTGCTCTAGCACTAATAAACGTTAAAAATCTGATATTAACGATGATTGTTACGAAACCTCAGACTTATTACAATTTCTTTACTCCTGTGTTTTCTTTAAGCCAGTGTCAGTACTTCTATGGGGAAGCCGGTTTATAAATAATCACAGGAATTAATTCTTGCTTGTACACCTTACTAGAGTCACTTCCAAAGACCCATGTGACGATGGTTGATTGTATCTTAAAATACAACCTCTTGATCAATATAGATTGTTGTTTTCAGAAAATCCATTTCTCTTTTAACCCATTACCAAACAATAACCACATTTGACCAGTTTGTTGCAGACGACTCTGGAAAACATTGTGGGAAAAGGAGAAATTGCTCGTAACGAGTGAGGAAATTTGGAAGTTAAAAATAAATTTCTTAAAAAACCACTCAACAGCTGTACTGTTGTATGGAATGCAATGTAGAATAGGCATTGGAAGCAAAATAGATCAATCCTGTAAAGTGTGTATACAGTGAATAAACGTGTATTTTAATCCAAAAACATGACATCGCTTGTGATGAATTACCACATATAAACTGTACTAACTTACATAAATTGACCCCTCCTGATTTAATTATGCTTTCAATAATTTCTTTTAATTGTACTGTGTATATCAAACAACAATAAAAAAAGCGTAGTTTCAACGTTATTTTATTTAGAATTTTTTCACATCCGCGAACAAGCACCTTTAAGATTACAGACAACAAAGAAATAACATAAAATATATATAGTATCATCATCCCAAGCCTGCACACTTCTAGAAATATTCAATTTCAGAACAAACAAAAAAAGAAAATAAAACGTAATCCCATAAACCATACCCCTTGTTATTATATTAGAAGTCCAGTTTACATTACCTATGAATACCAAGTAAATGTCATCAATTGATTCAGACTGCTAATAATTACCTGTTAACTATAGGGGAGAGGGTTGCCATGTAAACGGAATGTCATTTGAAATCAACATTCTTCACAGTTATGTCATTGCGTGAGTTCCTATGCATCATACGTCATTTGAGTTATTTTCAGTCCAATTAATCTTCATTATTTTTTCCTCTTAACCCATTACCAAACTATAAATACATTTAACCAGGTTGTTGCAGATGAATTAAGAAAAACATTGTGGGAAAAGGAGAAATTACTCTTAAAGAGCAATTTCTCCTTTTCCCACAATATTTTCTGCCCCATCAAAAGATTATTTTTCAATTCCATCACATTTTGAAATGCCGTCTGCAAATTTTTTCAATTTGGGACAGTCGAAAATTTGGCTTTGGAAAAGGGTTAAACCTTCAATGTGGATACAAGTACTTGAGATTATTGCTTTATCACTTATTTATTTCTTTTTAAAAAGGTTTATCAAATTGATGACAATTTTATCCATTGTAAAGAGTAGAATTTTATCAAAATGAGCATCATTCTCCTTTTGCGAAGATGTCTTGAAATGACAACTGCTACAAAGACAATTAAGTCCATTTGTAATATTATGGCCTAAAATGTTAAAATATTCAACTCTCTTGGCTTAAGGATTGAATTACATGTTAATTCATTTTCATACTTTAACAAATTCAAAACGCTCTAGTTCTAATTTCAATTTAATTTAATTCTAATGTAATTTTGATACATAAATGTAGCTTAAATAAATAGGAAATAAGACTGCTCAGGAGTACTTATTTCTGCTTTAAGGTAGAAAACCCACAATCCACCATTTTAAAACCCTTCTTTGTCAGATTACTTTGGTTGTTTTCAGCATATACCGGTCGGGGCTGGAACTATTTGGTTTAAATACGAAAAGTTCTGGTTCAGACCTATGAATGCCATGAACAACAGAAGTGCTCTGACTTTCAAAGAGGCGAATTATGAGGATTCTTAGATTTTGTTTTCCAAAATACCCAAAATAAATAGTGAATTCATCTGTTTCAGCATTTGATGTAAGACTAGTGTAAGTGCTCCACGGTCTTGAAGGATGATCAATTGTACTTATAATAGCCTTGCATTGAACCCTCATTATGCATGCTTATTGAGGATTCAATGCAATACTGTAGTAACTTAAGACGTGCAGTGAACCTTTGTACTGTTGTTATTTTTTGACAAAGTCAAGAATTCCCATGTGGCATATGTGGAGGTTGGGGAGAATGATGTGACAGAACCATTGACAAGATAATATTACCACTCTTCAGAGAGTATCTTGAGAGGGGGTGGGGTACGACATAGGGACTTTCCAGGGAGTGTCTCAAGACAGGGGTGGGGTACGTCATAGGGACTTTCCAGAGAGTGTCTCAAGACAGGGGTGGGGTACGTCATAGGGACTTTCCTGAGAGTGTCTAGAGAGGAGGTGGGGTACGTCATAGGGACTTTCCAGAGAGTGTCTCAAGAGAGGAGGTGGGGTAGTCATAGGGACTTTCCAGAGAGTGTCTCAAGAGAGGAGGTGGGGTACGTCATAGGGACTTTCCAGAGAGTGTCTCAAGAGAGGAGGTGGGGTACGTCATAGGGACTTTCCAGAGAGTGTCTCAAGAGAGGAGGTGGGGTACGTCATAGGGACTTTCCAGAGAGTGTCTCAAGAGAGGAGGTGGGGTACGTCATAGGGACTTTCCAGAGAGTGTCTCAAGAGAGGAGGTGGGGTACGTCATAGGGACTTTCCAGAGAGTGTCTCGAGAGGAGGTGGGGTACGTCATAGGGACTTTCCAGAGAGTGTCTCTCGAGAGATGATGGGGAACGTCATAGGGACAATACCAAATACATCGAACTATGTACATGTACTTCTTATTCCACAAGGATATGGAGCCAATTACTTCTCCCTTTCAACCATAACAAATAAGAATTACCTAATCTAGAACAAAGAGGAATTTATTATATGATACAGTAACCCATCATACTTTAGTTTAGAGTTCAGGCTAACCCAAGTCTAACAAATTCTTAAAACATCAAAATTCTCAACAAGCGCAGCTGTTGATAGCCACAATTTATCAAATCTGTTAAAGATTATCAGATAAAATTCACAAATTGTTCGGACCATTCCATGTTTTAGAATCCGAGATAAATGATGTCATCATAAATAAACTGTGAATATCTCAAAATTCTACAAGACTACAGCTAGCTTCAACTCATTTATTTTACAATGATTGTGAGTTCTTACAACTTAGATAAATTACTCCCGACTCTGCATCCTGGATACATGACAACTTCTCAAGCTGTAATGCTGAGCAATTAAAGGTCGCAAGGGAGATCCCGCTTCTCACAGAATTCGAACCAATGACCTGAGTGTCCCGAGACTACAGCTGAGTGATCTTATGTGTGGTGCTCCATCAAACACATAATACATACACGGTATTCCCCAGTGCCTTTTAAGTGCTGTGGTAAGCCAGCGCCCGAATTTAAAAAAAAGCACTACCCCAGCTCCTGAATTGATCCCAAATGTGCTAAAAATTTGACCACAGGGCTTTAAATTTGTCCCAAAACCAGTCAACTTATTTGTAAAATTGTTTGTTCCAGTTGATTTGGTTTAAAAATAGTTTTTATTAAATAAATTGGAAAAAAAAATCCTTATATTCACCATTTGAGGGTGCACACATAGAAACAAGAGGGCCATAATGGCCCTTTATCGCTCACCTGAGTTCTGTTTGAAAAAGAGGTATATTTAAGACAGAGTGGTTGGTATGTTTCAAACTCTTCTAAGTGCTAATTGCATTGAATACTCTAAGCCAATGCTCTTGCTTGTTAACATTTTTTTATGTGTATTGTATTTGTCTTCTTGAGTTAATGTTCACCAAGACAAAGAGAATTAAGATGAAGGAAATTTAGGTTTGTGAAAGCAGGGACAGTAACAATTGGTTGGGCAAATTAAAATAATAACAATTGGAAAATGTATCTCAAAGTCGTTTATTGGTTTTCAACAGTAAATAAATTTGGAAAATTTTAAGACAGTCAAGCTTATGGTAAATAATCCAATCATTCTGGCCAACTTTCATCAAAATTGGACCATAAATGTGGCCTCTAGAGTGTTCACAAGCTTTTTAAATTATTTGACCTAGTGACCTAGTTTTTGACCCCACATGACCTACTTTCAAACATGGCCAAGATTTCATTTTGGCAATCCTTCTGACCAACTTTCATCAAAATTGGACCATAAATATAGCTGCTAGTGTTCACAAGGTTTTTCAAATATTTGACCTAGTGACCTAGTTTTTGACCTCACATGACCCGGTTTCAAACTTGGCCAAGATTTCAATTGAGACAATCATTTTGACCAACTTTCATCAAATTTGGACCATAAATGTGGCCTCTAGAGTGTTCACAAGCTTTTTAAATTATTTGACCTAGTGACCTAGTTATTTACCCCACATGACCGAGTCTTGAACTTGGCCAAGATTTCATTGAGACAATCATTCTGACCAACTTTGATAAAAATTGGACCATAATTGTGGTCTCTAGAGTGTTCACAAGCTTTTTAAATTATATGACCTAGTGACCTTGTTATTGACCCCACATGACCCAGTTTCAAACTTGGCCATCATTTTTATTGAGACAATCATTCTGACCAACTTTCATCAAAATTGGACCATAAATGTGGCCTCTAGAGTGTTCACAAGCTTTTTAAATTATTTGACCTAGTGACCTAGTTATTGACCCCACATGACCCAGTTTCAAACTTGGCCAACATTTTTATTGAGACAATCATTCTGATGAACTTTCATCAAAATTGGACCAAAAATGTGGCCTATAGAGTGTTCACAAACTTTTTAAATTATTTGACCTAGTGACCTAGTTTTTGACCCCACATGACGCAGTTTCGAACTTGGCCAAGATTTTATTGAGACAATCATTCTGACCAATTTTGATAAAAATTGGACCATAATTGTGGTCTCTAGAGTGTTCACAAGCTTTTAAAATTATTTGACCTAGTGACCTAGTTATTGACCCCACATGACCCAGTTTCGAACTTGGCCAAGATTTTATTGAGACAATCATTCGGACCAACTTTCATCAAAATTGGACCATAAATGTGGCCTCTAGAGTGTTCACAAACTTCTTAAATTATTTGCCCTAGTGACCTAGTTTTTGACCCCAAATGACCCAGTTTCGAACTTGGCCAAGATTTTATTGAGACAATCATTCTGACCAACTTTCATCAAAATTGGACCAAAAATGTGGCCTATAGAGTGTTCACAAACTTTTTAAATTATTTGACCTAGTGACCTAGTTTTTGACCCCACATGACCCAGTTTCGAACTTGGCCAAGATTTTATTGAGACAATCATTCTGACCAATTTTGATAAAAATTGGATCATAAATGTAGCCTCTAGAGTGTTCACAAGCAATTGTTGACACACGCACGGACACACTGACGCACGGACGCACGGACGACGGACATCTCGGTATCACAAAAGCTCACCTTGAGCACTACGTGCTCAGGTGAGCTAAAAAATCAACATGGGAAGGGAATACCCTCTCCATTGTCGTACCTATACCCCAGCGCTTGAAAAAATCCTGAGGAAGACCCTGACATACCTAGATTGATCCTGTAATTTAGTCCATGTTTACGCCGTGGTCTGTGAAACGATCCATAAAAGTTGTACTCCTCACAGAATTCACTGTGACGTGCCTTTAGACATTTCTTTCCTGAAAATAGAGACAAAAATGAAGATAGAAATTTAAATATTGAGTTATATAAGAATTTCTCCTTTTCCCACAATGTTTTCTACCCTATCAGAAGATTATTTTTTCAATTTCATCCCATTTTGAAATGTCGTCTGCAAACTCTTTCAATTTGGGAGAGTTGAAAATTTCACCTTTGGTAAAGGGATAAACATTTCAATGTCAAGATAAAATCAAACATAGAAAATTTACTGGTTGATTTCTATTTTAATTTAATTTCAAAACTATGCAGAGCCCTAAGTATGTGGCAGTTTCACTTTACGTTTACAATTGTTCATGCATTGTTTATCCAAAATGATGTCTATTGAAATACACTTAGATGATCTGAACTTGTCCGGTTCATGCAATGAAAACCAATCTGACATAATATGGAAGCCACCAATATTGATTCTTGCAAGAGTACTTTCATGTACTTTCGTTTTCAAATCAAACTGGCGAATGCAATATCTAAGTAATCAATAAAGATTAAGGAAACAAAAAATATCATAACTTATGATTTTACAATTATTTATTAGTTACTTATCAAAAATAATGATTTATCATGATTTTCAACACTTCCATAAACATTGAACTTCTCAACATGGAAACTCACATGAAAAATGCTATTAACCGAGGCACATTACACAAAATATTTTAACCAACACTTATGTACAAGGCCTCAGGTCATGGATACACCAACGTAGTTATGATTGGGTAAATCGGTGATCTACATCAGTTCTAATGTCCAACGTTTTCCCTATGGTTTATATAGACCTTGGCAACAAGTAAACAATTGATAGCAGTCAGTAAATATTTCAAAGCCATTGTGTGAATTCACTTCTGCATTTAATGTTTCATTCAAACTCACATCTGCAACAATACTAATTTACTATTTAACCTAACGATAACGACATTTGACCAGATCATGTTGCAGACGACTCTGGAAAACATTGTAGGAAAAGAAGAAATTGCTATTAACGAGCAATTTCTCCTTTTCCCACAATGTTTAGCCCTATCAGAAGATTATTTTTCAATTTCATCACATTTTGAAATGTCGTCTGCAAACTCTTCCAATTTGGGACAGTCAAAAATTTGGCGTTTGGTAAAGGGTTTATTCATTACAACTCATTTTCAGCACAGAAGTATAGTTCTATTAGAAACACATTAACAATGATGTTAGGTATAATCCAAAAGAGGTTTGATTCACCAAAGCATAGAAACAGTCCAAAGAAACTAAACTCTTAATATTTTAAATCTTGAAACAATTACAATATTTCTAGATTGCAGAGTTTGAAGAGTTTGACAACAAATAACCCCTTGTTGGGTAAACCTTTTCTGTGTAAGCAAGTTACCAATTGTATCAAAAACTGGTTCAAACAACATTGAAAGTTTATCGCAATACATGTACAGTAAATTTAGGACTGGAAGTCCATTAATGTCAAGGCAGACTTGCAATAGTACAGTATCAAACATCAATCTCATCCTGTACAGGCCTTCTATTCTGGGTGTATACAGCCTGGGCGGAATTTTTTTTCTAGGCTAAGTCTAAAGGTCTTTCATATCGATTACTCACATTGTTCTTTCCTAATTTCTTCAATCTGTAAGATATGCTATCTTTATGGCGATAATCTAAATCTATCAGACGCATAATCATCTTCTAATTGTGTTAGAGTTTAATATAAGCATCTCAAAGACACTGACCAATCAATGCCTTTGGAAGTTCTTGTCGTAGACGTAAACATAGGCCTTAGAAGTATCAGGACCAACCCGATATGGACAAATATAATAAAGAACTGACCATAGCGGCTCCTAATAGCCAGAAATCAGGAAAATAGCAGGCCTGTTTAACTTTTACTCCATACTACGTCATTTTCACACATATCTTCTACAAGCTTTTTAGAAACAAATGTGGCAAAAGGATAAATTGCTCCTTAGGAACATTTCATCTTTTTTCACAATGCTTTGTTCAAATACTATGAAGAAAATCTATTTGTGTTGCGCTATTTTTGTCGTCTGCTGTCGCTCTCAATTTGGACCAGTCACAAATATCAATACAGGGGAAATAGGTTAATCAAGAGGTGACAGACAGAGCAATAGCAGGTGACTTAACATTATTAAACTGACAAGCCTCTTTAGACCCACAACTTATGAATCAATTATTAAATAGTAAGCTTATGACTTTTCCATGTCAGATAAATCAAGTTATCAACAAACATAGAACTTTTCATATGAGCATTCTTTATCTTACTTCTGACAAAAGTTTGATAGAAATTTTCCTTTTCTCCGTTGATATCTTATGCAGTGCTCGACAAAGTTTTTAATAATTTTTCGGGAATTTCATGGGTATATGCTGATAAAAGAAAGAAAGAAAAAATCAGCAAGACATAGCCATATAAGTCAAAGGTTCAATGTAAGACTATATATAAAGTCAGTGGTTCACCATCGTGAATAACTTACGATATCGTCTTGCACTGAACTCTCGAATGGCTTTCTATGGGAAGCATGTGACAAGCATTTATTTTTGTTTATTTCACTCAGCGTCATTAGTGTACCAATGTTTCTAAAAATAGCTAAATAATCAAATTGACGCCACAAATTGGCAATATATCATGTGCCTAAAACCTAATTAGGGCAACAACATCTGTTTGGGAACAAAAGCGTCCTATATAATTGTATTACAGTGCCTTAAATAGACATCTTTTTTCGGTCACCTTTTCTTTACTTGTTATCCAAGCAGCTCATAGTTTTTAAAGGTGCCTGTAAAAAATCTCAATGGAAAATATCCCTTTCCACCTATTTTGCCAGTGAGGAAACAAGCCCCATAGCCAATTTACCAGTGTGGGGAAAAAAAACCTTCATCAATTTGGCATTGTGCAAAATTAAGCCCCTTCATCAATTTGGCAGTGTGGAAAAAAGCCCCTTCATTTGATTTGGCAGTGGGGAAAAAAGCCCCTTCATCGATTTGGCAGTGGGGAAAAAAGCCCCTTCATTTGATTTGGCAGTGGGGAAAAAAGCCCCTTCATTTGATTTGGCAGTGGGGAAAAAAGCCCCTTCATCGATTTGGCAGTGCGGAAAATTAAGCCCCTTTGTAGATTTGCCAGTGTAGAAAAAAGCCCCTTCATCGATTTGGCAGTGCGGAAAATTAAGCCCCTTTGTAGATTTGCCAGTGTAGAAAAAAGCCCCTTCATTGATTTGGCAGTGCGGAAAATTAAGCCCCTTTGTAGATTTGCCAGTGTAGAAAAAAGCCCCTTCATCGATTTGGCAGTGCGGAAAATTAAGCCCCTTTGTAGATTTGCCAGTGTAGAAAAAAGCCCCTTCCTTATGATTTTTATACTACCCTCCCCCCCTGTAGGAGTCACAGGCTAAAAATTGGCATTTATCCTCTACCAAAACATACCCAGAATAGATTTTTACCGGTCATAGTATAATAATCATTTGGAAGGTCTGTTTTTTTCCGCACCTGCAAAAAAAGTTTTTTTTCCCCTCACTGGCAAATCGACGAAATCTCTTTTTACCGCAATGTCAAATTGACAATGGGGCTTTTTTCAGCACTGTCAAATTTTTTGGAAGGGGCTTTTTTTTACGGGGCTTTTTACCAGACCTTGTTTTTAAAAGAGGGGGAAAAAGGTCTCAAGAGGTTTTCGGCTGTGTCTCGGACCCATTGGGATTTGGAGATTTCCTGATCCCCGGTGTCTAGAATCATTGAAGATTACCATGAAAATACGTTCAATTCCCTTTGAATGAGTAACCTATAGACAGTAATTTGAACATTTAATGCTTTTAAAAGAGATATTCGCAGTGTTGCATTAATGACAGAAATTTCATGTGTATCACATGGCTTTTCTAAACAGGTGTCATTCACTAGTTCTTCCAGATGTCTGTCACTTGTTTTTCCAAGCCCTCATTATTTATATTTTGTACAACTCGAATGTAAATAATCAAGTCCAATTGTGTGAAACACAATTCATGAAAATAGCACTTTGAAACAGCACATATAAATAGTGAAGGTTTTATAATGTCATGACAATGTGGTGTTCTGCTAGGTTTTAACATTTTGTTCCACAACTTATAACACATTCAACCCAGTTTAACTGTTTCTTGTTCTTCCGCTACATGAACCCTACCACTGCTTTCGTGTGAAGTTCAAAATTCAAAAACATTAAAATTCAGAAAAGTGGCTTGGTAAATGCCTTTGAAATGATAAATATTTCCATGATTTACATTTGAATTTATTCCTAAACAAAAGCGGATACAAGTTTTCCATAAGGGGTGAACTTCCTTTATAAAATGGTTGATATTGAATGGATATGATACATCCCTATTGATAGTGTGACAGTTCAATGACAATCAGAATCTATAACAATTATTTCCATATTAGATTTTCCATATTGATAATGGGCAGCAATATCGATTCTCTAATAACTATTTGGGTAGAAAACATTTCAAAACATCAAAATAGGAGAATAAATTGATGATGAATGAATGAATGGTGTTTTAAGACGCGTCAACAGCTAAGGTCAAGATGATGATGAGCAGATCTTGCTAAACAAAGTGATTGAAATGTACATACATGTAATGCAATTAATGCGGATATATTTCCATCTCTATGGTATTGTGTTTAAACCCGTACCAACAATTATTCAGATTTGTAAAGGCTTTCTTTGGTTGACTAGTATATCAGGTTAGGGCTCTGAAGTGACTTGCCAAAGGTCACTCCCACAAAATCAGTGGTGTCTGTGGGGCTAAAACCCGGAACCCCCAGTTCTAAGTCGGCAACCATGACAACTAGGCCACACAGGACCCCTTTTATCATCTCTGTAATCCATTTCCATGTTGTGGGAATTCATAACAAGGGTGGGATAAAAGCAACAGCAAATGGCAAAAAATATCATGTAAAATCATACACCCTTTACAAACAGACTGAAAGAAACTATTTTGACAAACAGGCAAAATACTCATTAGTAGCAATTTCTCCTTTTACCACAATAGTTTCTAAACACTTTTGCAGCAGTTGAGTAAAAATGAGCTATTGAGAAGAAAGGGATTAACAACTGGTTGTAATATCAGATCAGTATACATGTATTTTGTAAAATATTAAATAGATCATTTGTTTTTCATCCAGTGAGAGATAAACCCCTTAATCCATAAAACCTCACCATGCCATATATTCTAGTTATATGGATGAGTAATTAATCCTTTTGTCACAATGATTTCTATACAATGTCCACAAGAAAATTATGCTCTTTTGCATTTATCTTTATTTTTTCATCTGCTTCTGCTTTCAATTTGGTTTGATCAAAATTCCCAAAAGAATTAGCAGACGCTAAATAACCACCAAAGTAACCTAGATGTTGGTGAACAATTTTACAACTTAAATGAATGAATAAATGGTGTTTTAAGGCCCATCAACAGTAAGGTCATAATGATCACAACTTTAAAATGTTAAAACAAAATAAATGTAATTCAAGGGATCAGTTCAAGGCTGCAATAAGTACTTCACAAACATGAATCACTTTCTAAAGTTTTGTATAGAATCTTCAATATGACAATGAACGCAGGAAGTTTCCCACAAAAGACATGCACATTTTAGCCAATAACCCAAGATGGGATATTGTGAATACGAAATATTGAAAGCAAAAGCAGACGAAAAAAAGAAATAACAAAAATATCATTTTCTTTAAGATATATGGTAGAATGATGGCAACAAAATAGGAATTTGCTCATGTTGAGCAATTTGTTATTTTGTTGCCATCATTTCCATATTTAATCATAATGGAAAAGCTTAAAAGAAGAATGTCCTGTGTCAAGTCAAGTTTAGAGGTTAAAAAGATATTCTTACCTGTTTCATCCATATTGAATCTGTATCACAATAAACAGACTGAAATCTACTGCTTATAAATCAAGTCTTTCTGAGAAACGAATCTCCACTGTTTAGTCATTATCAAATACGTGTATTTAGTTATAGTAAGTCCATCTTTTGTTGAAAACTATAGTTCTATAGATATAACTTATCTTTTAACATTTCAATAACATTAACCAATCAACTCTTAAATTGATAAAACTGCCTTTTTCTTCCTTTTTCTTTTTAAATAACAAAAAAGAATGAATCACTCAAATATAATCATATTTCACCAATGCAGTTGAATGCTTTTTTTTGACAATATTTCAATCAATAAACTCTTGAATAAACAAATTATTTTTTTCAATTTAAAATAACAAGCAAATGTGGAATCCTTACATTTTGTGATGTGAAAATACTTATTGGAAACAAAGTCATAGAAAACCTTTGATAAGCAATTTAAGGAGACATATTAAATTCAAGAAATTTTAATTAGGTAGTTAATGACTTTATTTTGTATAATGTTACACTGTTTTTTAAGTAGACTGATTGCAGTTTGCCTTAATAAGAATAAAAAGGTCATAAAAATTTAATGCCTTATTAACAATAATCTTCAGCAAATCAAGATCATTATATACAACTTTTTTTTTTCTAGAATATGTTCCAAACCAAACCCAAATGTAACCACCTCCTCACATCTCTGCAGAAATGACGCTGTTCCAAAAGAAACAAATTCTTCTTTGGTCACAATATTTCTATGCACTTTATTAACCCTTTCCCAAACAATAACGATATTAGACCACTTTGTTGCAGACGACTTTAGAAAACATTGTGGGAAAAGGAAAAATTGCTCGCAACGAGCAATTTTTCCTTTTCCCACAATGTTTTCTGTCCTATCAGAAGATTATTTACCAATTTCATCACATTTTGAAATGTAGTCTGCAAACTCTTTCAATTTGAGACGGTCTAAAAATTTGTTGTTTTGGAAAGGGTTAAAAGGATCAACATATTTCATACTATAAAGTCATTAACTGTTTGCAAACAGCCATGCTTAAGTATTCTTAGATTAGTTAAAAATGAGGTATTCCTTTATCAGACAGAAGAAAGGCACATGCTTAACACACCCTTTAAGTACTTAAGCAATTGCTTATATATTATACAAGATTTTCTGACAACCTCACATGACAGCAACAGAACATGAAAATATAGCCATGGAGCATGAAAATGTCTGATGCTCTTTGTGGTGATGTGAGAAAAACCTCCCATGCAAAAGATACAAAAACTTATTCATAAACTTGATGTTTGTTCATGAATGTTAAAAAGTCATAGACGAACACAGAATTTTTTTAATATGAAATTCAAGAACAGGTTCATGAACATCAAGTACAGGTACATGAATACATTCATGAACCTGTTCCTGATGTTCATGAAAATGTTCTTGAATTTCATGATCTTAACAGCTTTATATTCACAAAATGCCATTTAACACTTATGAATGTTCATGAAGATCGTGAATAAGTTCTTGAATCTTTCACAGGGGCATTGTGAAATATAGAAAAATCTTTAGTAGCTCCTTGTTTTGTCACAGTGGTTTCATAATTCACCAAACATTTGGGCCGCGTCACGCAAAAAGGGGCACTCGGACATAAATAGAAACCATTGACTCAGCTCTTTCTTAGCGCTATTATTCCAGCATCTAGTCACCACAGTTATCATTTGTATTTATTTAAAGGTAGAACTTGATGTCCTCTAAGATGGCAAACAGTGTAACCCCAGACCAGCCGCCACGTCACTGACGTGGCGGCTGGTCTGGGGCTACACTGTTTGCTATGTCCGAGTGCCCCTTTTCCCATGACATGGCCCATTTCATGTATTAAATTCAGGACTCATAATAAATCCTGATTTCAACAGAGACACACTATGATGGTATAGTAGTTTGTCTGATTATCAACCTCATCCCAGATTCAATTCAATCAGAAAATTGAAAACAAAGGCCATTCCAGCCCCCTGAGAGTATAATGCTAATCGAAACCTTGACAATGATTCATGTGATGGGTGTAATTGCGTATGAAGTTGAAAATATACGCAGACAATGATAGTAATTTTCAGCCAAATTAACCTCTTTTTCATAATAGATTGACTATCTGTAAGAAGTGTTTTCTTATTTCTACGAATTAATGATTAGGTATTTTACTTGCTTTAATGCAGTTTTCAACAATCATCATGGAATACCTGGTCCAAGAGTTCCAAACCAGTAAGGCGCAAGAAAATTTTGTTCTTTTCCAAAAATGTTCTTTGTCCAAGTCAAGGCAGTCCAATTTGCAATATATGTGCTCTAGATTTGGAACTCTGGCTTTTCATATATCTTTTCCTAATTGTTTATGGAAGTCTTTGAACTTATTTGTCTGTTGAAAAAGGAATAAAATTACAATACAATCTTATTGTGAACAGAGTTGTTGGTCATTGTGTCTGTATTTCACTATTTTACTGTTAATTCAGGAAGTTTGGTATTCATAAAAAAAAGGGCAAATATTATCTAAATCAATACTTTCAACTTGATATGGTTAAAAAAAATATGACAGAGAACTGATTTTCTCTTTCTAATCCTTACTGTGCTGGAACCAACTTCATGCTTATGCATACAGGTCTAAGAACTGTAAATTGGCAGCTGGCCTGTGATCTAATCTGTTTGCTACTTTGAGCATCTTTCCACATCAAAATTAAACAGATATTTAAGGATTGGGTAAGTAGACAACAAACAAATATATTCTCATAAGATTACCCAGAGCATCTGTAAAGGTTAATTGTTCCTGATATTGCTAAACTGGGAACCCTTTAGCTTGTGTAATTCATAGAAAAACTGTTTGACTTTAAAATAAAAAAAAAATTGGGAAGGTGCCATTGAACCATCAGCATTCCCTAAAGTAAGCTGGGAGACTACCTTCCATGAAAATTCTAATCTATTGCTTCCATGGATTGAACACATGTGAGGTTATGTGATTTCAAAGTTTGACCCTTAGAATGCTGAGTAATTTCGGGGATTTTCCTAAAAACAGATTTCTGTGTCTGCTTTCATAAACCTTAAATATCTGCTTAATTCTCTTGAGGAAAGATACTTAGAGTAGCAAAAAGGTTAGATCACAGGCCAGCTTCAAATTTACAGATCTAACCTGTTTGCATAAGCATGATGTTGGTTCCAGAATTTAAAGGGTTAATGTATTCTAGCCACAAGGCCAATAAGACTTCTAATTAATTACAGAATGTTTTTACCTAGACATTTGGCTTTAATGACATCTACAGCAAACTCTCTGAGTGTCTGTCAGAAATGTTCAGACTAATTAATTCCCTGTTAATGATTAGCAATGGATAATAAATAGTTTAGTTTCCATTTTTCATACTTAATCTTTATTCTAATGACATATATCTGACTTTAACCTTTAACTTTTTATTTCACTCATTTTATCATGTTTGCGGCAGAGGACTCTGGGGTACCAAATTCCTTTGTCCATATTGCCCAAAAGGCTTAACCCATTTCCAAACAATAACAACATTTGACCAGTCTGTTGAAGATGGCTCTAGAAAACATTGTGGGAAAATGACATTGCTCTTAACGAGCAGTTAGTTTTCAATTTCATCATCTTTTGACATGTCGTCTGCAAACTATTTTAGGGACGGTCGAATATTTTGCGTCTGGTAAAGGGTTAAAGGTCAAGTAAATTTTAGCTGAAATATAACCATCATACGGACAAAAGCAGATAATGATATGGGTTTTACTATCAAGTGAATCAAAACAATATTTTGCCACCTCTATCTAGCTTTAAACGGTTTCTTGTTGTGTCAGCTTTAAACGGTTTCTTGTTGTGTCAAATTGGTTTCAACTTATCTTTACTTAGGAATAAATTGCAAACCATACTTTATAATAATCATCTGGTGTTGTTTCAATCTGGCAAAAGTCAAAAATGCCCATATCAGGTGTAATTGATCGAAGTATGATACCTCATCAGATATCATTTACCACAGCTAAAAAATACGGCGGATTCAATCACAATTCACCAAGCTTTATGTACACACATTTAACACAATTATCTTTGATGATTGATTTTGATGCCGCTATAAATTTGAAAAAGGCTCAAAAACGATGTTTTTTTTCATAGTTATCAAACGTCATTTACCACAACACATAGCGGATTCCATCTGAATTCACCAAAGCTGAATTTAACACAATTATCCTTAATGATTGTATTTTCAATGCAGCAATAAATTTGATGAAACAGTCACAAAAGCGTTTATGTTTTCACAGTTTCGAACCACACATAGTTAATTCCCGATGTTTAGGCAAGTAGCCTGTATACACTCTGACAATGTGAGTTGCATCACGATTTCAAACCTAAGCCTCTCCCTCTATCAATAAATCAATACCTTCTACAGCAGTGCTAGGAACACTTTCCCTGAGGCAGACAGACTTCCATGCCTTCACAGCCAAAACTGTACTAAACACCAGATATTCAAAACAGATAAATTTTCAAAGGCATTGAAACAGAAGGAGAAATTACTCTTCCAATAGTATCGTATCCCAGATTCAATTCATCTTCATCTCATCGAATATGTTACATTTGGTCACATAACACAGTTGGATTTCCCCATGCTACAGATTTGTCGTATTAGATAAAAAGGGATTAGGAGGAAGCAAAACGAGGGTTCAGTGCAAGACTAAAGTAAGTGCTTCATAAACATGAAGCACTTACTATAGTCTAGCATTGAACCCTTGAAAAGAGCCTGTGGTGCCTTCAATAACAGTGTAAAATACAATTACAATGTTGAGTTAATTAAGGAAAACTGATCTCTGTGACCCATTCAATTCCAACACACAGTGATTCATTGAATGGGTCATGGTGATTCATGGGCACAGATATCTTTCTTATCAATTCCTTACAATGTTTATTGGCACACAAAATAAACATATATTTCTTATCAATTCAACACAGTGACTCATTGGCACAAACATATTTGTTATCCATAAAGTACAATAATTTGTGGCATAGGGCACCATGATTCATGGGCACAGATATCCTTCTTATCAATTCCTTTCAAAGTTCATTGGCACACTGCATAAACATAAATTTCTTATCAATTCAACACAGGGACTCATTGGCACAAATATACTTGTTATCCATAAAGTACAATAATTCTTGGCATAGGGCACCATGATTCATGGTCACAGATATCCTTCTTATCAATTCCTTTCAATGTTCATTGGCACACTGCATAAACATAAATTTCTTATCAATTCAACACAGTGGCTCATTGGCACAAATATACTTGTGATCCATAAAGTACAATAATTCGTGGCATAGGGCACCATGATTCATGGGCACAGATATCCTTATCAATTCCTTACAATGTTCATTGGCACACTGCATAAACATAAATTTCTTATCAATTCAACACAGTGACTCATTGGCACAAATATACTTGTGATCCATAAAGTACAATAATTCGTGGCATAGGGCACCATGATTCATGGGCACAGATATCCTTCTTATCAATTCCTTACAATGTTCATTGGCACACTGCATAAACATAAATTTCTTATCAATTCAACACAGGGACTCATTGGCACAAATATACTTGTTATCCATAAAGTACAATAATTCATGAAATAGGGCACCATGATTCATGGGAAAAGATATCTTTCTTATCAATTCCTTTCAATGTTCATTGGCACAGATATATTCCTTATCAACTCAAAACAGAGACTCATGGGCATAGATATATTTGTTATTCATACAGTACAATAATTCATGGAGTAGGGCACCATAATTCATGGGCAAAAACATTTGTCTTATCAATTTAACATTGTCTTATCAATTTAACACAGTGATTTATGGAAACAGACATTTTTCTTATTGATACAACACAGTGATTTATGGGCAAAAAAAGTTTCTTATCAATTCAACACATTGATTTAAAGAGTGGGACTCAATGATTCATGGGCACCAATATATTTTCTATCAATACAATAGTTATTCATTGAGTAGGAAACAGTTGTTCACATGCACTGATACATTTCTTATCAGTTCAACAAAGCCATTCAAAGAGGAGGGGATGAGTATTCATGGGCAACAATATATCCCTTATCAACGCATTGATTCAATGAGTATTGAACAAATATTCATGGGAACAGATACATTTCTTATCAATACAACACTTGAGTGTTTCATGGAGTAGGGCATGGTCGTTCCTGGGCACTGACAGACTTTCTATGATTTCAACATGTTCTATCCAGAAGCTTTTAATCCATGCAAGAACACATAGGTTTCTCTGCTATAAGGGTTCTGTCAAGGTTTGCAGATCTACCAGCATTTCATAAGCACTGATTTCTTTCCTTATAATTATTATGTTTGCATGATACATTAAAACAGACCCATTCCCAATCAAATTAACTTACTAATTTTTCCAATTTCCTAATAAAGCTTATATATATATATACGATTTTAGCCAAAATATGATTGTCAGCTAGAAAATTGTCCTTTAATCTGGACATGAGTGATTAACTTAATGATATTTGTGTTCTCTTAACACATTACCTAACAAACAATAACGACATTTTACCAGTTTGTTGCAGAAGACTCAGGAAAACATTGTGGTAAAAGGAGAATTTGCTTTTGACAAGCAATTTCTCCTTTCCCCACTATGTTTTCTGTCCTATCAGAAGATGTGAAATGTCGTCTGCAAACTCTTATCTATTTGGGACAGTCGAAGATTTGGCGTTAAGTACTAAAGGGTTAAGACCAAGGGAGACTAATTTTTACTTAAAGAGAGTAGTGTGACAAAAGAAATTATTCGCATTAACCCTTAGAATGCTGGGTAGTTTTCTAAAAATAGATGTTTGTGTTGTCTGCTTTCCAAAATCTTAATAAGCAAACAGGTTAGATCACAGGCCAAACACCAATTTACTTGTTGGCATAAGCATGAAGGCGGTTCCACCACTATAAGGATTAAGCAATTTAAATTCTTCTATTGTCAAAATGATTTCTAGTTTTCTACAAAATAGTACAGAAAAAGTGTATTGCTTTTCATACAGCTACTTTCATCCTCCTTCGTAGCTTTATAGACTTGGACTTGTCACCAGTTTTGATTATACTTTCAAGAAGAAAAGGTCGCTGACCTCATAAGGAAATTTCAACAACAAAAATACAGACCACCCTCTCTTCAGTGCATGCCGAGCATTGATTTTAACAACATATAAATTTTGGGGATGAGAAATAAAAGGCATTAACCTAGTCTATCATCTTCAAATGATTTCAATTAAGCTTTTCAATTATAACATCACAGGCGAAAAACAATCCCTTTTCATTTAATGGCTCTTTGAAAAATATCCAAGACATTTACATGCAAAAATCAATTCAAACTCCTCTTTTAATATTGGCTTTCTGTCAGAAACATTTCCACAGACTTTGACTCTTTACCACCTCCAGATGACATTTTTATCATTTGAAGCAGACGACTTTGAGAAAATGTGTAAACATTTGAAACACCTTAATTTCGTTCTAATGTTGCAATATGTGAATAGATTGAAAAAGCATTATGCAAAAGGAAGAATTGCTTTTGACAAGCAATTTTTCCATTTGCCACTGTGCTTTGTGAAAGTTGTCTGCTGCAAGGCGCAAAAATGTGGCGTTAAGTGGTAATGTGTTAAGCTGCAATCTATTCCACAAGCTAACTCCATTATTGCGTCTCTAAAACCTATATTGTGGGAACTCATTATAATTGTCCTGTTTGCTCATTTTGCATCAAATTCTTATTTTGTCAAAACAATTTTCACACTAAAGTTAAATGATTTCACATCATTCTATTGATGTGTACTTTGATATACCGGTAACTTACGATCAATCTTGTTTAAACCCTTTGCCAAACGCCAAATTTTCGACTGTCCCAAATTGAAAGAGTTTGCAGACGACATTTCAAACAAAATAATTTTCTGATGGGACAGAAAACTTTGTTATGAGCAATTTTTCCTTTTCCCACAATGTTTCGAAAGTCGTCTGCAACAGAGTGGTAAAATGTCTTTGTTTGGTAATCGGTTAAGCACAAGTGAATGGAGACTGACAGAATTGAGGTGTATATAATAGATAAATAACTTTTGGCTCAAAACAAAACAAGGTCAATCAGAAAGCTCTCATAAAAAAAAGGAATAAGGTTAATATTTCCCTAGGATAATAGCATATCACCGACAATTAAATTGATTTGGATATTGTTTTTCAGAGGGAATAAAAATTCATCATCGCCAATCAAATTGGTCAAATTAAATTATTGCTGTTGAGAGAGAGGAAAAAATAAATAAAAATGGGCCGAAAGATGTCAAGTGATTGTGCAATGTGATAGAGAGATGGGATCAATCACTTAACCATTTAGTTGATGAAACAGACTTCATGCTTATGCAAACAGGTTAGAGATCCAGGCCAGCAGCCAAATAAATTGGCAGCTGGCCTGTGATCTAACCTGTTTGCTGTATCTTTCCACAACAAAATTAAACAGATATTTAAGGTTTTCGAAAGAAGATTACACAAAAATCAATATTTAGAAAATTACTCAGCATTTTAAGGGTTAACCCATAACCAAACAATAATTCCAAAAATTGTTGCAGACGACCCTGGAAAACACTGTGGAAAAAGGAGAAATTGATCCTAACAAGCACTTTCTCCTTTTCCCACAATGTTGTCTACTCTATCAGAAGATAACAATCCAATTTATTCATATTTTGAAATGTTGTCTGCAAACTCTTTCAATTTGGGAGAGTCGAATAATTGGCGTTTGGTAAAGGGTTAAACAAATCAGTTAAACCTTTCTTTAGTTCCAGATGAGGGAAAGCATATCAGTCAAATACCAAACAAAGGGATGATTACTATGTAAAATTTCCAAGTCTGACAGAAACTCAATGGTTTTGAATCATGGAAGAGACTTGAGAACACTCATCTCAGACTGGCATTAGTCATTCCATTTTAAGTCTATTTAGAAGATGGTATTGTAACCCTTGCCTTCACCCAGTACCCCGATGGTGTGGTTAAGTGTTCAGTAGTGGCAAAATCAATTGTCCCCATTGCTCAGCTTGTCCAAAAAACGTTCACCATCAAGCAAATTTTTACAGAAATTTACTACATCTATATAATCATTTAACGGATAAGTGAAGAATAAGATCTGGCATTAAAGGACAAGCAAATTAAAATTTTGCCACACTTGAGTGTTAACATTTTCCTTTTATATACCAGAGCCTGTAATCTCGAACCGTACCTAAAATTGAAGTGCTGCTTGAATTCAAAATTCTTGGTCGGCTTAGGGTATATTAATAAGCACCGAAGTTAAATCGCAATTAAATAGTGAACCCTAACTCAACTGTTTTATCTAAATAAAAGTTTATTTAAGCAATATTGTGAGTCAACCTAATCCATAATGTGTAACTTAAGACTTACCAATATTCTTTTTTATCCTGTCACTAGTGCCATTTTGGGACCGATAACTAGGTGCCGTATAACATTTGTGATATCCGGCACTAACCATATAACACATGCATGTGACGAATCATGACGTCATAAGAGCGCAATGACGTCATGTTTACACCATTCTCTACTTATTTTTTCCTTTTTTCACCTGTTTTATTTACATCCTGTTTTTTTGAAAGAATACATAAAGGTTACAGGATAAATAGAATAGATGGTTGGTGTCTTTGAATTGGAAAAGTTATTGGGCTCGGCTTCGGATTATTATCCCTTTCGCCTTCGGCTCACCGGATAATATTCCGAAGCCTTGCCCGATAACATTTCCGATTCACGACACCAACTATCTATTCTCTATTTCTCAATAATCAAATGAGAGTAAGTATATATTGAATTTATGTATGCTAGTTCTTACTTAGCATGAGATGTTTTGTAAAATGCTTCTCTGGTGACCCAGTAATAATATTGTGACAAAAAATTTATAAGAAATTGCTTAACACAAAGATCAGCAATAAATCTTATTTAAATACATTACAAAAGTTGTCTCCTATTGTTCCTAGATTTCCATGAAAGAGAATGAAAAAATTACAGTTTTCTATGATGAAAATGGTCAGAAACCCTCTTATATTTATCTAGTATTTTTCCGTGCCTCTAAACCTTCAAGACATGTCTGATATAGTTGAACAATAACAAGTACAACTTCCGTATACAATACTGGGCATGTTAAAAGAAAGCTGTTATCAAAAGGTCTTTCATTGTTATGTCCGTGCATTAAAACACTAAAGAAAACACAAGGACAACTTGCAATAAAGCCAAAATTGATAAAAGAATAAATTTGCGAAAATTCAACTCTCCTCATCAAAACATGTGATTTATGTCAGTGATGACATCAAACTACATCTGATAGATTCATCATGAACAATGTATATAAAGTATATCATTTTTGTATATATGTTTTAGTAAGTCCTGCTATTTGTATATTACGGTATATTATTTGTTTATGTTTCAGTCTAATTATGAAGAAAAAAGCTTTGGTTTCCGAATTGTGTATAATTATATCCGACATCTTATGACAGAATTAAGTAGAGCTGAGATGGGTACCAATTTACTACCCGAATACCTGAGGCCATGTCAGCAGTTGGTATCTGGGTACCCAAACCCGATATCATTCACTCTTAGATTCAAATCTAAAGCACCGGGGCATATTTCATATATCGCCTGTATTAACAATATATATATATACACAAGGGAAACCAACTTCAAAGAGAACCCAAAATTCTATATGTCTAAAAGTCTGTCAATTCTTTATATGTCCTGTGTAGCCAAATGATTTCTGCATCCAATAGTAACTCCCTCAACAAGATTAGTCAAATCAACCCGGAGGAATCTGCGACGACACACGACATTTTTTACAATGTATATTACATATATGCCCCTCAGGGCCCTGTGATTTGATATGCCTAAGAATTCATTGCATTTTCAAAACTTTAGAGGGATGATGTCCAGTTGCGGCTATCAAAACCCTTCTTTTGGTCTTGGTTGTGAGGCATTAAATGGAAGGGGTTTGTTAATGGTACCACAAGATCAGACCATTGGCACAAATTCAGACTTCACGAAACTTCATAGGCCCTTGACTGACTGAAATTCCTGAGGTCTGACAGAGACCCTCTTTGGTCTGACAGATTTTACATAGACAAAGAAGAAAGTGTTCTGTTCGGTCCTACTGGGGACTATATAGTGTGCATGCGCAAATTTGTACAGTACAGTTTAAACTTATTCATTTAACAAAAATTGTGAAACAAGTCCTACACAACTGCAACTGGACCTAAAGATGTTATGTTATCAATTCTTCAATATCATAAGATTAGGATTATGAATTTTCTCATGTGGATAAAGCAATTAAGTAACAATATCCTTCTTCCTAAAATCTGTTGATATAATTTCTGTGGAAAGGTTAGATTTCATATGAATTTCCCCAAATTTATTGTGGTCACAAGGACCACTAAGGCTATGAAGTTACTCGAACTACAGGCAAAATAGGAGGTGAAGGTTCGAAGGACTTGAATGAATATCTAACCCTGCTATTCACACCTTCATGTGGCTATATAGTCCAGGTAAATAAACGTTGGGTAACGGGTAAATAGTGGCAATGTTTTGATGGTTTCCAGGCCATTAAAACCTCAGATATCAAACATGCAATAGATTTATTGGTAAGAAAGAAATTGATGAATTTAAATAACCAACCGTTTTCTTGCGATTTCTTGAGTCGAGTGAGATTCTAATGGAAAGACAAGGGAAAACAAAGTTTCTGAGGCTGCCAACTTTTAAGTTGGGGTATGTTTGGTCACGTGACAAATTTGTGAAGTAAACATGCAAAGCTACGCCCTATTTTGTTCGAACTTTAATACGTTGTTGTCTTGATAGGATAAACGTTACATATTTTTTAATTCGAATAAAAAAATAAGATTTCCATAATCTTTGATACTAGACTTTATACCATTTCTTAGAGTATTATATAGCCGAATGTACGGCTCGGAATGCTCTAAAAGTTCAAAGTAGTTTGTTCCTATTTCCCAAAGAGTTATTGAAGGACCCTTAACATTTCAGGAGAAATCGACAAAAGGACGAAAGGGAAAAATGATTATTGATTGGTGTGGGCAGTTTAAAAATCTATCGAAGTAATTTGGGGTTTTAAGAAAAAAAATGAAATGATTGAAGATAACTCTGACACTGAAGGTTTTTTTCGAGCCATCTTCAAGACCAAATTGTTCCGAGTCCATAAAGTCCCAATTAGGTCTGATTCTTTTTAGGGTAACCCAACCATACATATGCTAGCCAAACCTGCCTGGTCTAAAGATTTTATTTGACCATTGGAAGAAAAAAATAAATTGGCGCCATATTTTTAATTTATACATTGGAAACTTCTCGCGCATTTCCGACTAACAGGCCAGTCTACAAGTTGAATAGACTGGGAACATCAGACTGTATGTTTATTCGTGTCTTCTATCGGCGCTTAATTTCGACAACTTCTGAAAATGCATTTTTGATGGATGCTGGTTTGTGCCAGAAAACACTCCTATACTGTTAACTCTTTTCTTCAAAAAGAAATATGCTTGTTAAATGCCCATTAAAGGAGATAAATGCTATTTCAAACTATATCATTCAGTAAACTTTCGGACAAATTCAAATAGATATCACCAGAAAACACCATCAGCACAACTTAAATGTGAAAGTAAACCAGAAATAACCCAGATTAACAAGTTTTATAATTCAGATTTCCTGATTTTTCACCTCTGACCTTGACAATTGATACACACATTTTTGAACTGACCAATCAGAATTCCTTATTTTGATTATGTAAACAAACAGGTTGTTGATAAACATGATTGAATTGGAGACAACTATATTTCAAGCACAACATAACTTATTTTAAATGAGTCTATTTAATAGGGTCTCAATTTATTCCTTAGCTAATTCTCATGGCTTTTATGAACATAGTAAAAGAAATTCATATATGTTTTCAGTAAGTTATTTGTACTCCTCTCCTTTGGTGTGCCTTTAAAGCAAATCTTAAAAAAAAATCCCTACCTACCCTACCAACCGATTTTGAAGCTGTTACCCTAAACAAACAATTCACTATTTTAGGCCTCAGCTAACTTTTAAACAGGAAACTATGCCCATGACTTGTTTGCAATATGGATGAAAAGGGGAATATTTACCCGTTTGTCAGATCCAGGCATAAAACGGGTCTCGATAACTTATTCTGAATGAGTGTACCTGACAAGAGGTTTGTACAAATATCGTTTGACAAACAAATATTCGGCTAGCCTGGATGCCTGGGCAATGTTCCCTCTAGACCTAATCGGAACTACTCGGTATTTCTGTGAGCTGAGAAGTACACGTTTTCATTGGATAAACCCGATGTGTTCAGATTGCCCCTGGACCCTCATCCCCCCCATTGTTCGGCGTGGGCAGTGTTATCCGCTGGACCCCCAAAGTGTTCAGTGTTGGCATTATTACCCCATATACCCTCGCCCCGAGTGTTCGGCGTAAGCAATGTTATCCCCTGAACCCCAAGTGTTATGTGTGGGTAATGTTAACCCCTGGACCCTCGCCCCCAAGTGTTCGGTGTTGGCAATGTACCCTGTACCCACCGAGTATTAAGCATGGTCGATGTAACCCCCTGGACCCTTTCCAAGTGTTCAGGTTTGCCAATGTTACCCCGTTAACCCCAAGAGAGTTCGGCGTGGGCAATGTAAATTCCTGGACCATGTTACCCATTCCCTGTACCCTGGACAATATTTTCGCCTGGACCCTTCCTCCACGTGTTTGCAATGTTACCCTCTGGACCACCCAAGTGTTCGGCATGGGTTAAAAATTACCCCCTAAACCCTCGCCCCCAAAGTGTTCGGCTCGGGCAATGTAACCCCTGGACCCCCCATTGGTTTGAAATCGTCAATGTAAACCCATTGGACACGCTAAGTTTCGGTGTGGACAATGTAAACCCACTGGTAACCCTAAGTGCTTGGCATGGGCAATGTTTCCCCATGGACCCTCCACAAGTGTTCGGTGTGGACAATGTTACCCCCTGGACCCCCAAGTGTTTCGTATTGACAATGTTAACCCCCTGGACCCCAAGTGTTTGGCATGGGCAATGTAACCCCCTGGACCCCCAAGTGTTTGGCATTGACAATGTTAAACCCCTGGACCCAAAGTGTTTGGCATGGGCAATGTTACCCCCTGCACCCTCAAAGGTTTTGGCGTGGGCAATGTTACCCCCTGGACCCCAAGTGTTTGGCATGGGCAATGTAACCCCCTGGACCCCCAAGTGTTTGGCATTGACAATGTTAAACCCCTGGACCCCAAGTGTTTGGCATGGGCAATGTTACCCCCTGCACCCTCAAAGGTTTTGGCGTGGGCAATGTTACCCCCTAGACCTCAAGTGTTTGGCATGGGCAATGTAACCCCCTGCACCCTGCAAGGTTTTTGCGTGGGCAATGTTACCCCCTGGACCCCCATGTGTTTGGCATTGACAATATTAACCCCCGGACCCCCAAGTGTTTTGCATAGGCAATGTAACCCCCTGGACCCTCCAAGATTTTGGCGTGGGCAATGTTACCCCCTGGACCCCCATGTGTTTGGCATTGACAATGTAAACCCCTTGTCCCCAAGTGATTGGCGTGGACACTGTTAACCCCTGGACCCCCAAGTGTTTGGCGTGGGCAATGTTACCCCCTGGACCCCAAAGTGTTCGGCGTGTGCAATAATGAGCCCTGGACCCGCCCCAAGTGTTTGGTATTGGCAATAGTATGCCCTGCCCCCCTATGTGTTTGACATGGGCAATGTTACACCCTGGACCCCCATGTGTTTGACATTGACAATGTTAACCCCTGGACCCCAAGTGTTTGGCATGGGCAATGTTACCCCTTTGAACCCCATGTGTTTGGCATTGACAATGTAAACCCCCTGGACTCCCAAGTGTTTGGCGTGGACAATGTTAACCCCTAAACCCCCAAATGTTTGGCATTGCCAATGTTAACCCCCTGGACCCCAAGTGTTTGGCATGGGCAATGTTACCCCCATGCACCCTCAAAGGTTTTGGCGTGGGCAATGTTACCCCCTGGACCCCAAGTGTTTGGCATGGGCCATGTAACCCCCTGCACCCTGCAAGGTTTTTGCGTGGGCAATGTTATCCCCTGGACCCCCATGTGTTTGGCATTGACAATGTTAGCCCCTGGACCCCCAAGTGTTTGGCATAGGAAATGTAACCCCCTGGACCCTCCAAGGTTTTGGCGTGGGCAATGTTACCCCCTGGACCCCCATGTGTTTGGCATTGACAATGTAAACCCCTTGACCCCAAGTGTTTGGCGTGGACAATGTTAACCCCTGGACCCCCAAGTGATTGGCGTGGGCAACGTTACCCCCTGGACCCCAAAGTGTTCGGCGTGTGCAATGTTGAGCCCTGGACCCTCCCCAAGTGTTTGGTATTGGCAATAGTATGCCCTGGCCCCCTATAAGTTTGACATTGGCAATGTTACACCCTGGACCCCCATGTGTATGACATTGACAATGTTAGCCCCTGGACCCCCAAGTGTTTGGCATGGGCAATGTTACCCCCTTGAACCCCATGTGTTTGGCATTGATAATGTAAACCCCCTGGACCCCCAAGTGTTTGGCGTGGACAATGTTAACCCCTAAACCCCCAAGTGTTTGGCATTGGCAATGTTAACCCCCTGGACACCAAGTGTTTGGCATGGGCAATGTTACCCCCTGCACCCTCAAAGGTTTTGGCGTGGGCAATGTTACCCCCTGGACCCCAAGTGTTTGGCATGGGCAATGTAACCCCCTGCACCCTGCAAGGTTTTTGCATGGGCAATGTTACCCCCTGGACCCCAAGTGTTTGGCATTGACAATGTTAACCCCTGGACCCCCAAGTGTTTGGCATATGCAATGTAACCCCCTGGACCCTCCAAGGTTTTGGCGTGGGTAATGTAACCCCCCTGGACCCCCAAGTGTTCGGCGTGGGCAATGTTGAGCCCTGGACCTCCAAGTGTTCGGTATTGGCAATAGTATGCCCTGGCCCCCCATGTGTTTGGCATGGGCAATGTAACCTCCTGGACCCCCACGTGTTTGGCATTGACAATGTTACCCCTGGACCCCAAGTGTTTTGCGTGGGCAATGTTACCCCCTGGACCACCAAGTGTTCTGCGTGGGCAATGTTGAGCCCTGGAACTCCAAGTGTTCGGCATTGGCAAAATTATGCCCTGTACCCTCGCCCCTAAGTGTTTGGCATGGGCAATGTAACCCTCTGGACCCCAAGTGTTTTGCGTGAGTAATGTTCCCCCAAGGACCCCCAAGTGTTCGGCATGGGCAATAGTACCCCCTGGACCCTTGCCCACAACTGTTTGGCATGCGCAATATTACCCACCTGGACCCTTCCCCCAAGTGTTTGGCGTTGTCAATGTAACCCCCTGAACCCGCAAGTGTTCGGCGTGGGCAATGTAACCCCCTGGACCCGCAAGTGTTCGGCGTGGGCAATGTAACCCCCTGGACCCGCAAGTGTTCGGCGTGGGCAATGTAACCCCCTAGACCCCCAAGTGTTTGGCGTGGGCAATGTAACCCCCTGGACCCGCAAGTGTTCGGCATGGGCAGTGTAACCCCCTAGACCCCCAAGTGTTTGGCGTGGGCAATGTAACCCCCTGGACCCGCAAGTGTTCGGCATGGGCAGTGTAACCCCCTAGACCCCCAAGTGTTTGGCGTGGGCAATGTAACCCCCTGGACCCGCAAGTGTTCGGCGTGGGCAATGAAACCCCCTAGACCCCCAAGTGTTCGGCGTTGGCAATGTAACCCCATGGAACCCCCAAGTGTTTGGTGTTGTCAATGTACCCCCTGACCTCCCAAGTGTTCGGCGTGGGCAATGTAACCCCCTAGACCCCCAAGTGTTCGGCGTGGGCAATGTAACCCCCTGGACCCCCCAAGTGTTTGGTGTTGTCAATGTACCCCCTGGACCTCCCAAGTGTTTGGCGTTGTCAATGAAACCCCCTTGACACCAAAAGTATTCGGCGTGGGCAATGTACCCCCCTGGACCCCCCAAGTGTTTGGTGTTGTCAATGTACCCCCTGGACCTCCCAAGTGTTCGGCGTGGGCAATGAAACCCCTAGACTCCCAAGTGTTCGGCGTGGGCAACGTAACCCCCTGGACCCCCCAAGTGTTTGGTGTTGTCAATGTACCCCCTGGACCTCCCAAGTGTTTGGCGTTGTCAATGAAACCCCCTGGACACCAAAAGTATTCGGCGTGGGCAATGGAACCCCCTAACACTCCACCCAAGTGTTCGGCGTGGCCAATTAACACCCTTGGACCTCCAAGTGTTTGGCATTGGCAAAGTTACCCCACGGACCCTTGCCCCCAAGTCTTCTGCGTGGGCAATGTAACCCCCTGGACCCCCAAGTGTTCTGCGAGGGCAATGTAACCCCCTGGACCCTCCAAGTATTCGGCGTGAGCAATATTACCCCATGAACCCGCCCCCTGACTGAGTAATTGACCCACAGTGTTATGTATTTATTCCTTTCATAGTGTAACACATCCTCTCCATTTTATTATTAAATGAGTATAAGTCATAACACCAAAAATGAGGGAATTTATCTTTTATTCACACTGATAATTTCAATAAACAAAATAAGGTTATTCAGTCAGTGATCATCTTGATCTATGACTTGTGTACGTATTAAGCGTTAAGTTGTCTTTAAGACCACAACGATGTTCCCTTTTAGATAGAATTCCCATAATCCGCCATTTTGAAAATCATTCCTTCGTCGGATTTCTTTGTTAGCTTTCTGTAGGTCTGGGCCGGAACTTTTCGGTTAAATTAACTCGGATGATCCAAGCTGTAACTGTGTTAGAATAAAGTATCTTCGTCTGGATCTTTCGGACTTCAGTTTAATTTAAACATTCCGGTCCCGACCGATGCATACCGAGAGCGACCGAAGTAATCCGACGAGATAATAAGTTTCAAAATGGCGGATTATGGCATTTCTACCTTGACTATGGTTGCTTAACCCTTTACCAAACGCCAAATTTTCGACTATCCCAAATTAAAAGAGGTTGCAGAATGTGATGAAATTGAAAAATAATCTTCTGATAGGGCAGAAAACATTGCGGGAAAAGTAGAAATTGCTCGTTAAGAGCAATTTCTCCTTTTCCCACAATGTTTTCCAGAGTCGTCTGCAAGAAACTGGTTAAATGTGGTCATTGTTTGGTAATGGGTTAAAACAAAATTGACTGTCCTATCAGCACGCATCAAACAATGCTTGTATATTTTATCGAATGTATGGTTATATCTGGAAGTCATGTCACCTACTCCTGGTCCTAGTATTTGTCCAAAGCTGAATCCTTTTCCCTATCCTCAAACTGTGTTCTATCGAGAAATATACCGATCAATGTAGTCAAACTAATTTTACGCTATCGGGAAATATTGAGAAAAGTTTGCATCAGGCAATACCTCCCGTCAGAAAATAATAAATCAAAGTGCTGATAGCGCTGAAGGACTATGGTGCGTTTAAAGTAAAGCAGGATGCTTGAGGATCCATTAGAAAAATTCTATGGGCAACATCTCGAGGAAAACAGCTGCTCCTTATACCACAATTACTATAATTATTTTTTCTGTGAACAGAGACTGAACGATAGTCTATTTTTCGAACATCCGGACATTTTACGATTTCCCAGGAGGCAACAGTTATAACAAGAGAAAATTGATGCAAGCCTCAAAGTCGCCCGCCAAAAATTTGAGTTGTCTTCCTAAACAAAACATCCAACATAACATTAAAAGAATAGAATAGAAATTTATTTATGATACGTGCGAACATATCTCGTCATTCAAACTCATTAGAAAGAGCCTGTTAATCGGCTAATGAAAACAATTGCCGAGGGAATAGCTGTCAAAAAGTTTAAACATAGTTTTGTGGCTGCCTGGTTCACCAAAAGTAGAAGAAATTAATCTGAAACGACTCCTGATGAAAGACAATCAGATCTAGTCAACATATGTTGAAGGAGCGTTAGACGGGTACGTCGAAATAGTGTCAACAACTATAGAAATAGTGTCAACAACTATAGAAAAAGTGTCAAAAACTGAAACAATAGTGTCAACAAGTCCAAAATTAGTTCCAGTATGTTTTTTACACAGTTTTAAGAGTTTAGAAATCAAATTTTATGAACTTTAATAAACCGTACTTAAGAACAGTAAGAAAATGGATACCTAAAATAGTAGATTATACGCGGACATTTTTGGGGTCAGTAAAACATGACCATACGCTCATTTCACCACTTTGTGAAAACAACGATAGAAAATATTTGTATTAATGCATTAGCCATATGAATATTTGAGATGATGTATGCTATCTGCTGCAATACTTTCTTTTTACCGTTTTTAAATGACATTCGAAAATATCCACACCTCATACTGACCCAATTTACGGAGTTAAGTGAAGCTAGCATTTTGTTTCCATTTTGTATTTCCTTTAGGTTATTTAACATCAAAAAGTCAATTTTGCATCCTAAAGAGTGTGTAGTTACATGTTGACAATATTATTTCAGTTGTTGACACTATTTTTAAAGTTGTTGACACTATTTTTATTGTTGTTGACACTATATTTAGGTTGTTGACACTATTTCGACATACCGGCGTTAGACAGGCGCTGTTTTTTTAAGAGACTATTTCTAATAATCTTGTTTTCATGCTTTGATAAATTTCGTTCTTTTAATTGTTTTAAAGCTTCTGAAACCAGAAACTTTTAAGACATTGTAACAAACCAAGATATATATTACTTTTGATACTTATCTTTACCGTTTATCACTTTGACTTCTTCCAAATTTCACAATAATAATTTTGTGCAGGGGTTTTCAATTTTGAGAATTATCTTATTCCAATCTGATCAAATGGGTAAAGAAATATGCAACAGAAGAATTTAACATGCAAACCCATATATAGAAATTGAGTATTTCTAAACTTTAATGAAAGTTGTCTTTAATTGTTTAAATTTTTGCCAACACAAAATATGTATTGAAAACTGCTTGTTTAATGATATTGAAGTTGGAAATCAATGTTAAACAAACACATGATGATACTCTTGCAGCAAAAGCTAGAATCTATTAAGGAGGAAGAAGAAAAAAAAAGTTCAATACAAACAATTTCTGTGTCTCATTTGTAATACATTGTAATTGTCATCAGTTTAAGTTTGCAAATTGGGTTATTCTTATTAATCTCATGTACAAATAAAGCCTACACAATGTAAATGGTCATGGAAACTGTACCAGTGTTCCTTTTGTTTAAATGTCTACCAACAATGTTTAAACAGATAAACCTGAAACCTGTCATTTATATGACAGTTTGGGAAATCATTGTGATTGAAGAAGAAACTCCTTATAATGAAGCACATTTCTCCCATTATTATTTACACATGATACCCCTTTTTTTTTTATAAAACAATCAATTTAATCATAACCTTAGATATACCCTATGATGAGTTTTTTCTTCAAAATTGACATAGTACTAAGGAAAATATAAAAAATGTATGGCAAATTACTCAAGATAACTAATTAGATATGCCTTTTAACCCTTGCCCAAACGACAAATTTTCGATTGTCCCAAATTGAAAGAGTTTGCAGACGACCTTTCAAAAAGTGATGAAATTGTAAAATATTCTTCAGATAGAGCAAAAAACCTTGCGGGAAAAGGAGAAATTGCTCTTAGCAAGGAATTTCTCCTTTTCCCACAATATTTTCCAGAGTCGTCTGCAACAATTTGGTTAAATGTCGTCATTGTTTGGTAATGTGTTAATAATGTTATTAATGTATATCAACAAGGCATACTATGGGGGAAAAAGGCAATAATCTTTCATTCTAAAGAACGACGAAAATAAATACAGGCAACATTAATAAGCCATGAAGACTTCAATTCATATTTCAATTGTATTATTGGTTAGTTGAAACTATAGCAAAAGAAAAGCAAAAAACAAACTGTCTACTTATTACTTATAACTTCATTTCTTTGAGACAGCACTGATAACACACTACAACTTTTAAGTGAGTATTGGCACTAATCATTCCAAGCCTTTTAGAATGTGTCATCAAGTAAAGTGATGTGCACCAACTTCGTACAGAAGACACATTTGTCTTATGCCAAAACAAACTATTTCATATAACATCTTTAAGAAAGAGCAGGACGTGAGACATTCTATGTTGACCTAATTAGAACTACACAAAGACAACATCTTCACATTTTACAGATGTCTTACTACTGTCATTTTTTAAACACAGACTCGCATCACATTTAGGCTTGTTGTTGATACTATCGATCTAAGTGACTTGTACTTAAGTGTACGATACGAACGTAATATGGGACGAATGGAAAAAGATCGAAGCGTTTTTGGTAAATTACCTTATTTTTATCAATAAAACCTAAAAAGCATCTGTATATATACTTTCTGATTTGGGACTGTTTCTTTACCAAAAGAAATTGAGTGATCTAAAGGAAAAATTGACGATAATTCTGACTAAAGGCTGAAACCGCATTTTTATCGGCACTACGACCGTAACAGCTACAGTTTTATTTTGTTATTTTCGGCGATCAAAATGGAATTTGTAGGCGCTGGACCTAAGACTTAATCACTACATATATAACTTATTATTAAATCGTAGACAAGTATATACAATCAATGCTAAAGCGGTTAAAAATAAATGTTTAAGGGAATAAATTGAGGTCGGTATTTTAACATTACAAAGGCTATTCGACAGTTGAGACTATACGGGCACCTGCAGACGTATTTCATTGGTCAAATTGGTTGACTGCCATCTCGTCGATTATGTTATAAAATATACGGTTTTATGATATTTATCAGAGAGCCAGTCTAATGGACCTCGTCAGACGACTTTACACATTGGACTGGCACTCGGTACCATCATTTTGATAAAGAAAACCGATTTTACGACTAACTAAAAGAGATACAGGCTGAAAAATGGACCTGTTATTGTTTGAAATGGATCTTGTTTTAAACTATTTCTCCAAATTAAAACCTTTTAAGAACACAAAATCAAACAGAGAGCATTTTTTGAAACAATGAATAAAGGAGAAAAGGTCAACGACTAAAAAAAGAAAAGCCTTTGGTATAAATTATTTTCAAAATAATGATAACAAAAATTAATATAGCATCCCTTTCCCCATATGCACTAACCAAAAGCTTCTACAAATATGATCGCCGCCTTCTGGCGGGCGATCAATAATATAGAGCAAAACAAAGCGAGTAAATCCGGACTACATTCCTAGTTCTAAGAAGGTATAAGTCCTCGCAGTGAAGGCGGATGTATAATGAGTAATTGGGGTCAGACCGCTGTTTGTGTATCGATTAAGTACTGACCCTCAAAAAGTGGTATGTAACTTCAATGGACTAACGTGCTGACGCACTTTAGTCCAAAAACAATCTTCACGTCGAATTAGTTTGACTACCGGTCAATGGTGAAAGACGACCAAATCGTGTTACATGGATTTCATAAAACCTAAGACAGAATGGCCATGTCGGGTTTCAAACCCAGGGGACTTACATTAAATAACTGGACAAGCGACATACTGAGCTACAAACTCTTCATAGTGATCTCCCCTTGATACGCTGCATCGAGAACTACCACCACAATACATTCATCCAGATTTTGATTGAATTTAAATGATGCTTTTTCTCAAGTTTTTAACCCGATATAGTAGTTAATACAATAATAGTGTTTTCTTGTGTTGAATTCTGTCCATTTAAATTGAGCAATATTTCATTTTATTTACAAAAATACGTGGGGGATTACTATTGGGTGCCCATAGTCCGAATAATCCAGACGCAAATATTTTAACAGTGTTTAGCTCGGATCACCCGAGTAAGGTTGTCCCCGCCATCTTAAAACGCTATTTTCGTTTCTACGCAGATGGTCATGTTGGTTGCAGTAATCATTCCCATAAAGGGAGATCACTGTGAGGAGTTTGGCTGAGCTAATGGGCTCGAAAACCCATGGTGAGGGACCTTATTCGAAACCCTTTGTCACCGAGGCTTCCTCCACCAAGCTTGATCAAGTCCTTTAGAGTAATGCAAGCTTTAACCCTTATAGTGCTGGAACCTACTTCATGCGTATGCAAACAGGTAAGATCCCGGCCAGCCGCCAAGACATTTGGTGGTTAGCCTGTGACCTAACCTGTTTGCTACGCTGGTATCTTTTCTAGACAAAATTAAGCAGATATCTAAGGCTTTGGAAAGCAGCCGACACAAAAAGTTTTTTTATTTTAGAAAACTGCTTGGAATCTAAAGGGTTAAAGTCTCTCTTCCTAGATGGGTATTGCAATTTAATCGAAAAAGATGTTGTAATTATTTAAGAAACCAATTATCAAACAAAATGACTAAAAACATGAGCAACGTTACAGATTCTATTAATCAAAACAGATTCTATAAAACAGTAGCATATCTCACTAATAATAGTAAAGTTTCAAACTTCTAAGGAGCTTAGGTTATATCTTTGTAACAGGTTATTTAATTTGGGAGAAAACTCCAAATTAGATTTCTCCGTTTTTGTATGCCACACCAGCACCTGAAATCATAAAAAAGAAAGAAAATATGATTATAACAGACCGAATTTTGGATAGTGAATGAATAACGTTACAAGAGATTGCAATCTGAACAAATCGGGTTAATTCATGATTCTGACATAATATGGATGCCGCCATATTGTTTCCCTTAAGACTGACCTCACTTTACTTTCGTTTCCAATAATATAACTTAAATGTGAAATCTAAAAACGTTTAATTTGACTGAGGAAACAACTATATATGTCACAACTTAGAATTTCGCCATTTCGTATAAGATACCAATAAACATGGTTTAAAAGGATGTCCTACATTTCCATATGCATTGAACTACATAACGTGGACAATAAGATGGGATGTGTTATATGTCGCGGACGATTTACCCGAAAAATTGTTACCCCCTACACTTATATCCGAAGTGTATTTCTCAGCTCACGGGTATATCCGAATATTTCCCATTGGAGAGGTCGGCGTTCTTCTTTGGCCGCGATCAGTTGTGATTGAATACGAATTATGAATGGTTGATTTAGTTTAAACATATTTCATTCAATGAAAAAAAAAACCCACACCATTATATACATTACAAACAATTTTGTGAAACGGATTGGAATGAAAGCTAAAAGCTTATAAGGTTCCTCTCCTTAATGGCGACACGCAGGTCGTTTACAATATAATAATGTTAATTATTATTTGCGTATTGATGTAATACAGTGAAGAAATAAAGCATTATAATAGTAATGATAATCAAAACAACAAATAAACATTTAGAGTGACGAGAAATTGTTGGAACCAATACATGAGGCTGTTGATAGATAATGCAATAGTATCTAACAAAAAAACTAATGCAACATCTTGGCTTGCTGTTTAGTATCTTTAAATATACTCTAAAGGATTATGCTAATGATAGTTCAAACGTATTCATCAGAATCTCTTACTATCACGAATATAAATATGAACAGCACTAAAAATGGTTTCGTTTTCTGTTTCAGATAGATCTGGATTACCGAAAAGTATAGAGTTACGGTTGAACAAAGTAAGGTTGGTTATAGTTCTCCGTAACTCATCCCGTATGTCGACATAGTGAACATACTCAAGAAAGTAGTGCTGAGTTGACTCTAATTGAACCACATCGACAAAGGGGAGAGATTACGATATTTTTCCCAAACAAATGTTGGTTTAATGCACTGCATCTATTTCTCAATCTAGTGTGTAAGACTTGGAATTTTCTGTCTCCATAGAAGAATAACTTGTTAGGGCTAGGTTTATCATGATTGATTAATGATTTAAACATACCCACTAATTCCGACTCGTTCGTACTTTGAGGTAATGTGTTCCAATCTTTTACAACTGAGGGTAGGAATGAATTTTCATAAAGTGATGTCTTACAATTTACATTTCTTAGATTATTAGAGTTACGAAGATTTCGAGATGACATAGGACCAACTGTGGGTGGTACAAGAGTGCTTTAATAGTTGGGAACAAGACCATTTACCATCTTAAAGAATAAAATAAGTTTATGTTTTTTTCTACGCTCGCCTAGAGATTCCCAACCTGACTCTGTTTGGAGATCTGATATTGATACTAGCTTTGTTCATCCTGTGACAATTCTGACCGCCTCATTTTGAATCTTATCGAGTTCTTCTTTTTGATATTGGTGTATGTTTCACCATATAACATCCCTATATTCAAGAATAGGTCTGATAAACGAATTATAAACTATCTGTAAAATTATACGGTTAAGGCGGAATTTAAGTCGTCGCATAACCCCAACTCGTTTCCAGGCCTTAGTGATTATGTCATTTAGATGATCATCCCAATGCCCATTATTTGAAAGATGGATACCTAGATGTTTATGCGTTTGAACAGATGGAATTTCAATGGATGACATAAAAAGATTAGGATGGTCTGGTTTGTTGCGTTTACGTGATATAATTAAATTTTCTGATTTGGCTGGATTAAATTTCACGAGCCATGTGTCAGCCCATCTTGATATTTTGTCAATATCTGACTGCAAAACTCTTCCAGTTTCATTTGGATTACCAACTATCAAAGAAAGACTGGTATCATCGGCAAATAGATTTATATTCGATTCAATATTGTTGACGATGTCATTTATAAAGATCAGAAATAAGAGAGGCCCTAATATAGATCCCTGAGGAACTCCCGCATTTATAGAACACTGATCAGAGGATCCCCATGAAAAACAACTTTTTGAGCTCTTAAACATAGATAATTTTCAAACCAAGATAAAATATTACCTCTTATTCCTGCAGATTCTAATTTGAATAAAAGGCCTTTATGCTAAACCTTATCAAAGGCTTTACTTATGTCAAAGAAAACCATGCGTAATTCTTATGGTTAATATGAAAGACTTAATAGATTTATAAGGTTTCATTAAACTTGATACCAATGCCAGTGATCAATTCTTTTCATATAACGCCATATATATGTATTTATATGTAGAAATAGGCGTTTAACCAAAGTTTTGAAGATTCAAAGTATTTTTTTCATGCCGTGATGTAATGCCGCTAGTTACGAGCAATTTCTCTTTTTCCCCCACAATGTTTTCCATAGTTTTCTGCAACAAACTGGTCAAATGTCGTTATTGTTTGGTAATGGATTAAGAGAAGTAAAATTGTAATGTCCACGTTTCCTCCAATCTGTAAACAAGCAGATGTTAAACCCGTTTTGGTGGAGGAAAGGCCCAAAGTTTCGCGGTCAAGCCTATATGACGGTGAAACATGGACTCTTACCTTCGAACAATTGTCTGCCTTTGGCTCAAGATCTGCCAAAGTAACGTTGACTTGTTCCAGGAAAGTCGTCTCAACTAAGCCGACCCACTTCTTGCTAAATCGCGGCGGATTAGGGCGATTCAACAGTTCAGTGTTTACAGCGAAACCAGCCATGTCTATTGCGAACTTCCGGTTTTCATGATTCCACCCAGCTGCCCAAGCAACAACCTGGTAATGAATACAGGGGTCAGTACTTTTTCTGGGGTCAATAATATGACCCTAGGAGGGTTCAATAATATGTCTCCAGGAAAAGTACAGACTCCTGTGGAAAGAAATAAATATAGAATATTTTAGATAAATTGAGAACAGGAGCAACAAAAAATAAACAGCAGAACGTTTAAAGCTACCTTTTTCTATTTTTATCGTAAATACTTGATATGATGCTTTGCTAAATAGCTAAATAGGTATGCAGACCTAAAGGTTTAAACTAAATAGGTCTGCAGACCTAAATGTTTATATACTTAATAGTTCTGCAGACCTAAATGTTTATACTTAATAGGTCTACAGACCTAAAGGTTTTTACTAAATATGTATGTAGACCTAGATGTTTATACTTAATAGTTCTGCTTACCTAAATGTTTATACTTAATAGGTCTACAGACCTAAAGGTTTATACTAAATAGGTCTGCTTACCTTGATGTTTATACTAAATAGTTCTGCTTACCTAGATGTTTATACTAAAAAGGTCTGCAGACCTAAAGGTTTATACTAAATAGGTCTGCTTACCTTGATGTTTATACTTAATAGGTCTGCAGACCTAAAGGTTTATACTAAATAGGTATGCTGGTCTTGATGTTTATACCCAGGAAGGGCCTTTAAACCATGTATGGTCAATAATGAGCATTTGGCCTAAACATAGTAAATACAGGGTTTCCACGATATCCCAAAAAATATTGTTAAGTGCAAATAATAAGACGCTTGGTCGAAGTATACCCACTTTTCCGTTTTTCCTAGTCAGGTCTTTAAACCCATACATGGCGAATGATAAGACTCTTGGCCTAAGTATAGTCACTTTTCCATTTTCCGCGACAGACCTTTAGAAATTTTCATCGCAAATGATAAGACGCCTAGCCGAAGTATACCCTCTTTTTCTAGCCAGGTCATTAAACCCATACATGGCAAGTGATAAGACTCTTTGCCTTAATTTACCAAATTTTCCATTTTCCACGATAGGACAGACCTTTTAAAACATTCATTGCAATTGATAAGATGCTTGGCCTAAGTATACAAACTTTTCAATTTTTAACGACAGACCTTTAAAATGTTCATTGCAAATGATAAGACTCTTGGCCCTAAGTATATTCACTTTTCCTTTTTCCACGAATATCCATTGCAATTGATAAGACGCTTGACCTAAGTATATTCACTTTTCAATTTTCTACGACCGACCTTTGAAAATGTTCATTGCAATTGATAAGACTCTTAGCTTTATTATACTCACTTTGCCATTTTCCACGGCAGACCTTTTGAAATATTCATTGCAATTAATAAGACGCTTGGCCTAAGTAAACCAACTTTTAATTTTCTACGACAGGCCTTTAAAAATGTTAATTGCAAATGATCAGACGCTTGACCGAAGAACACCCACTTTCCATTATTCCTTGTAAGATCTTTAAACCCATACATGGCAAATGATAAGACTATTGGCCTTAGTATACCCTTTTTTCCATTTGCCACGAATGACCTTCAAAAATGTTAATTTCAAATGATAAGACTCTTGGCCTAAATCTAGTGACTTTTCAATTTTCTACACAGACCGTTTAAATATAAATCGCAAATGATAAGACTCTTGGCCTGAGTTTATCGACTTTTTCATTTATCACGACAAACCATTATAAATGTTAATTGCAAATGATAAGACTCTTGGCCATAGTTTACCCACTTCTTCATTTTCCACGACAGACCTTTAAAAAAGTTCATTGCAAACGATAAGACTCTTGGCCTAAATCTACTGACTTTTCAATTCTCCGCACAGACCGTTTAAATGTTGATCGCAAATGATAAGACTCTTGGCCTCAGTTTACCCACTTTTTCATTTATCACGACAAACCATTATAGATGTTGATCGCAAATGATAAGACTCTTGGCCTCAGTTTACCCACTTTTTCATTTATCACGACAAACCATTATAAATGTTAATTGCAAATGATAAGACTCTTGGCCTAAGTTTACCCACTTTTTCATTTTCTACGACAAACCATGATAAATGTTAATTGCAAATGATAAGACTCTTGGCCTTAGTTTACCCACTTTTTCATTTTCTACGACAAACCATGATAAATGTTAATTGCAAATGATAAGACTCTTGGCCTTAGTTTACCCACTTTTTCATTTTCCACGACAAACCTTTAAAAAAGTTAATTGCAAATGATAAAATGCTTGACTTTTGGATTCAGTAAACTCATTTTTCAATTTCCCCCGAAAAGCCAGCAAACCATGTATGGTCAAAAACAGGCCTCTTGGCCTAAGTATACTCACTTTTCAATTTCCCCCAAAAGCCTGCAAACAATGTATGGTCAATAACAGGTCTCTTGGCCTTAGTATACTCACTTTTCGATTTCCCACGAAGGGCCTTTAAACCATGTTTGGTCAATAACAAGCCTCTTGGCCTTAGTATACTCACTTTTCAATTTCCCTCGAAGGGCCTTTAAACCATGTATGGTCAATAACAGGTCTCTTGGCCTTAGTATACGCACTTTTCAATTTCCCTCGAGGGGCCTTTAAACCATGTATGGTCAATAACAGGTCTCTTGGCCTTAGTAAACTCACTTTTCAATTTCCCACGAAGGGCCTTTAAACCATGTTTGGTCAATAACAGCTCTCTTGGCCTTAGTATACTCACTTTTCCATTTCCCACGAAGGGCCTTCAAACCATGTTTGGTCAATAACAGGTCTCTTGGCCTTAGTATACATGTACTCACTTTTCCATTTCCCACGAAGGGCCTTCAAACCATGTTTGGTCAATAACAGGTCTCTTGGCCTTAGTATACTCACTTTTCAATTTCCCTCGAAGGGCCTTTAAACCATGTTTGGTCAATAACAGGTCTCTTGGCCTTAGTATACTCACTTTTCAATTTCCCACGAAGGGCCTTTAAACCATGCTTGGTCAATAACAGGTCTCTTGGCCTTAGTATATTCACTTTTCAATTTCCCCCGAAGGGCCTTCAAACCATGTATTGTCAATAACAAGTCCTTTGGCCTTAGTATACTCACTTTTCAATTTTGCGCTACAGGCCTTTGACGCTATGCATGGTCCATAACAAGCCCCTTGGCCAAAGTATACTCAATTTTTCATTTTTCACTACAGGCTTTTGAAAATCTGTATGGTCAATAACAAGCCCCTTGGCCTTAGTATACTCACTTTTCCATTTCCCACGAAGGGCCTTCAAACAATGTATGGTCAATAACAAGCCTCTTGGCCTTAGTATACTCACTTTTCAATTTCCCACGAAGGGCCTTTAAACCATGTTTGGTCAATAACAGGTCTCTTGGACTTAGTATATTCACTTTTCAATTTCCCACGAAGGGCCTTCAAACCATGTTTGGTAAAAAACAAGCCCCTTGGCCTTAGTATACTCACTTTTCCATTTACCACGAAGGGCCTTCAAACCATGTTTGGTAAAAAACAAGCCCCTTGTCCTTAGTATACTCACTTTTCCATTTCCCCCGAAGGGCCTTCAAACCATGTATGGTCAATAACAGGTCTCTTGGCCTTAGTATACTCACTTTTCCATTTACCACGAAGGGCCTTCAAACCATGTATGGTCAATAACAGGCCTCTTGGCCTTAGTATACTCACTTTTCAATTTCCCTCGAAGGGCTTTTAATCCATGTATGGTCAATAACAGGTCTCTTGTCCTTAGTATACTCACTTTTCCATTTCCCCCGAAGGGCCTTCAAACCATGTATGGTCAATAAAAGGTCTCTTGGCCTTAGTATACTCACTTTTCCATTTACCACGAAGGGCTTCAAACCATGTATGGTCAATAACAGGTCTCTTGGCCTTAGTATACTCACTTTTCAATTTCCCTCGAAGGGCCTTTAATCCATGTATGGTCAATAACAGGTTTCTTGGCCTTAGTATACTCACTTTTCCATTTACCACGAGGGGCCTTTAAACCATGTATGGTCAATAACATCTCTGAGCCTTAGTATACTCACTTTTCCATTTACCACGAAGGGCCTTTAATCCATGTATGGTCAATAACAGGTCTCTTGGCCTTAGTATACTCACTTTTCCATTTACCACGAAGGGCCTTCAAACCATGTATGGTCAATAACAGGTCTCTTGGCCTTAGTATACTCACTTTTCCATTTACCACGAAGGGCCTTCAAACTATGTTTGGTAAAAAACAAGCCCCTTGTCCTTAGTATACTCACTTTTCCATTTCCCCCGAAGGGCCTTCAAACCATGTATGGTCAATAACAGGTCTCTTGGCCTTAGTATACTCACTTTTCCATTTACCACGAAGGGCCTTCAAACCATGTATGGTCAATAACAGGCCTCTTGGCCTTAGTAAACTCACTTTTCAATTTCCCTCAAAGGGCCTTTAATCCATGTATGGTCAATAACAGGTCTCTTGTCCTTAGTATACTCACTTTTCAATTTCCCCCGAAGGGTCTTCAAACCATGTATGGTCAATAAAAGGTCTCTTGGCCTTAGTATACTCACTTTTCCATTTACCACGAAGGGCTTCAAACCATGTATGGTCAATAACAGGTCTCTTGGCCTTAGTATACTCACTTTTCAATTTCCCTCGAAGGGCCTTTAATCCATGTATGGTCAATAACAGGTCTCTTGGCCTTAGTATACTCACTTTTCCATTTACCACGAAGGGCCTTCAAACCATGTTTGGTCAATAACAGGTCTCTTGGCCTTAGTATACTCACTTTTCCATTTACCAAGAAGGGCCTTTAATCCATGTATGGTCAATAACAGGTCTCTTGGCCTTAGTATACTCACTTTTCAATTTCCCTCGAGGGGCCTTTAATCCATGTATGGTCAATAACGGGTCTCTTGGCCTTAGTATACTCACTTTTCAATTTCCCTCGAAGGGCCTTCAAACCATGTTTGGTCAATAAGAAGCCCCTTGGCTTTAGTATACTCACTTTTCCATTTTTCACTACAGGCCTCTGAAACTCTGCATGACCAACAAGACCTACTGGCCAGACTGCAACCTTCTTAGTATACCGCATCTGAGAATAGAGTTCGTATCATTTGTTCAACAGGTTTGTTTGTATATATATAAACGTAAACATATAAATGAACATAATGTAAACGGAACCTTGATCTTATAGTTATCTTTATCGTAAGCAGGCCCGTAGTTGGGCATACGCCCGTACGCCCGGGCGTATCATCATTTTTTGAACTTGAAAAAAATAAATGTCTTTTAAAGTCCAAAAATGTGATAAAAAACAGAGCCTAAGGGGGGTTAGGGGTTAATGCTTAAGAGTTTGTCAATTATTTTCAAAGATTTTCAAGCTTAGCAAGAACAATTAACATCGCAAAAACAATAAGTACTACAATGCTACGTGCGTTCATTGAATAAAAAAAATACAGCGAAGGGACAGTACTGTACTCGGTGAATCTAAGTAGCCCCCCCTTACTAGCACTGCATCGTTATAAATAATTTTGTTCCGAATGAGATGTTTACGAGGCGGTCTTATTTTGAATAATGGCCGACGGGACCGATTTTATAGAGCCAAAACACATAGACGTGTTTGGTGCCAGCGGTCGTTTGGATGACAATGCACGTAAAGATATATTAGTTGTAGCTGCTGAACACATATTGTCGGCTTGTGTGCCCTTGTCACAACTGTTACAACGGAAGTCCTGCGACCTGAACGAGGCTGTAACGGAAGCGCGTGTATTGCTAAAACTCATCAGGGATGAAAGAAATGATCCCCTGGTTTGGGACGCCTTGTTCCAGAAGGCAACTGATCTGGCAGCTGACGTTGGAATTGAGCCTTCGTATCCAAGAAATATACAGGGCAGGGCTCAGCACAGACCCAATGCTCCCGCAGAATCCGTAACAGATTTCTGGAGGGTCAACATGTACTTGCCATTCGTTGACCATCTGTGCGGGGAACTTGATACCAGACTGCTTCAAGAAGGAAAAAGGTTCAAAGTACAGCACCTGATACCCAAGAAAGCGCCAAGTCTAAATGAAGAGGTAGGTTCAAATGAATCGCGTTACGCTGTTTTGATGCACGTCACTTCGGAAGTCATTTTTCATTTTATCATTAAAGATATTATATAATGTACGTATATTACCTAAAACCCTTCCTCTGATAATTCATATTACATAAAAAGCTGTGCGCGAATGTGTAATCATTGTCATACTTGGAGCTCTACAGGTTTCTTATGCAAGATACATAATCAGAAAAATCACAGGCGTACATAGAGTGGAATTAACACTTACCTAAATATCATATTGCATTTCTCGGATGTAAAAACATTTTTAAGCCTGCTATTGAAATTATCTGATTGCCTTAGTCGGTCAATTTATTGTGAATAAACGTATGTGTGTATATGATACATAGCATTAGATTAAAATTGAACTAGATCAATCAGTTTTAGGACCTTTGGTACTTTTCATAGGCAAATATGACATATTCATATGTAATTATTATATTCTTTTGAAATACCTACATATGAAATTAGCATGATGCTCATGTCCTTTATCAAATTATTATTATCAAAGATAAATTTTGAGATCGCAAACATAAGCGAATAACACTCCTTTGAATGCTAGTCAGGGGTAACATTTTTTTTATTCAAATATGATTCTAAAATAATGTGAAACGCATCTTATTTGTATGTCTTAAATTTGGAATATAAGTTGATTACGACAGTGCAAATGCGGTAATGTAGCAATCACAATCTTTATACCACAGTTCATACGAAAGATTCACGCGGCATGTGCATCGGACCTGACGGCGGACATTGACCAGTTCCTGAGTGAGGTGCGGCGATGGAAGGCCCGCTGTCAGACGTCAGAAAACCCAACCGACTGTCGCCAAACGGCGCTGTCGCAGATCAATAGAGAGCTGTACCCCAATGTCCATGCCTGCTTCTCCCTTCTTCTCGCAATGCCGGTGTCGACAGCCTCGGCTGAAAGATCATTCAGCACAATGCGAAGGGTAAAGACGTACCTCAGAAGTACCATGACAACAAAGAGACTGTCTGGCCTAGGTCTCCTCAACATCTACAGGGAGAGAGAGATTGACTCAGAAGCGGTGGTGGATACGTTTGTCAGAAGAAAGGAGAGGCGGCTTTCTCTAATATTCAATGTTTAGATGGATTCTAGCGTGATACATGTTCAGTAAATTTATTTCACATGTACGACCGTGTACACACATACCTTATAAGTTACACTTGGTCACTTACACTATGTCACAAAAGAAGGGCAACGTTTGTGAGTATTATGTCTTCTCTATGTTTGAAAAATATGATACTTTTTATTTCCAATAAAGTGAATATCATTATAATAATGATTATGATCAGCTGACCGTTTTGATATTTTATAGTTATTTGTTTTTGGATTTAACACCTGTATAAACATATTTTGCTAATGCAGCAAAATCGGCTTGAAAATGCACACAGAAATAGGAAACTATTTATTTTTTTAATTTCTTATGAGTCTTGATTGCGATATTACGGTGGATTGTGGATTATGATTGTGTTTCCCTTTTATACTAAATTTGATGTAATCAGGGATAAACAGTAATATAGTAACATGATTGAAATAAACATTATTTGCATCAAAAATCATATTACATCTAGAGATCGTCATTTGTTTACACAAAATATCATGTTTAACTTTTATTATACTAGAGTGACATGTTTGACAAGTTTTCGCTCGATTTTTCTTCAACTCCGACCAATTATATAAGCATATATTTAGAATAATAAGACATAATAAATACATCTAGAATGCACCATTTGCCGTCTTTTTTTTAATTTTTTTTTGGGGGAGGACCCCGAACCCCCCCTTCCATTATGTCGATTGTGCGTATCATTAAAAACAGTCCAGCTACGGCCCTGGTAAGAGCCAACGTCAACGTGTTTATTAACGGAACTTTTTTCTCTGTAAGTGTCGGCGTCAAAGTGTACATAGACACCAGCGGTACTTTTATGCTTGGCATAACCATCATTCGGAACTACTCGGGTATTTCCGTAAGCTGTGAAATACACCTCGGATATAAGTGTAGGGTTACAATTTTTCGGGTAAATCGGCATCCGCCAATTAACACATTTTCTAAGCGTGCACGTTAAGTAGTTCAATGTGTTTGGAAGTGTTGGACATCCTTTTTAATCACTTTTGATCAGTAACTCATACCAAATGGCGAACTTGTTGTTTTGACATGTATACTTGTTTCCTCAATCAAATTTAACGATTTTTTTTATTTTACATTAAAGATCTATTTTTAGAAACGAAAGAAAGTGACGTCATTCTCGCGGGAAACAATGTGGCGTCATCCCTATTATTTCAGAGGTGTTTTCTATTGGATAAACCCGATGTGTTCAGATTGCATAACCATTTCTCATAAGCGTCAATGTCAATGTCAAAGTGTATTAAGACATTAACGAAACCTAAATCCTCAACACAAACATTTCTCATTTATAAGTGTCAAGGTACTCTCTCAGAGATGTGAGTATTTGGAGTAACAAACGTCAAAAATTGGTATTGACAATCCTTGTCACTAAACCAAAGAACGTTTTCATTTCTTTGCTAATAAGTTGTTAAAACCATGTACTTTCGTTAATTAACGTGAAGTACGCCGTCGCCTTTGTCTGATCTTCTTTTGGAAAGCCGATTTATAAATAAATGTGGGAATTCTTCTCCCCGCCCTTTGCTTTTGTTACGCGACAACAAACAATGAATTTCTTATCAATTACCTCCCTTTTATTTTTAATTTTCACATTGAAATTAAAATCACATGATCGAAGTTGGCAAATTCCTTTCTAGGGAAATATTTATGATATGAAATTTGATTTGAAATGGATTTTTTTCTGTTAAGTTTTTAATCTTGTTATACTTAAGATACCTTGTCTTAACATTATTGCTAGATATATCTTAACATCCTATGTATAAATCATGCTTACTTTTTTCCGGTTTTATCTTGCTCACCGAATGGCAAGCGTCTAGAGGTGGTGACGGTGAACTGACAAAAACGATTATATCTAATTAAGCAAGAATTAACTCATTAATATTTACGCTGTTTGTTTTCCTCCTCATTCGAAAATCTTGCGCTTGACAGAAATGATGTATGCGTCCATACGCCTGCGCGGAAAATGTTTTTTTTCGGAGACCCACGAGACTTTGCTATCTAAAACAGCAACCTCTTACTCTAAGTTAAGACGTTGTTTACAAAATAAACCCGTTTAAACGCCCTAACATATCTGCAATTTTAATGTTCTAGATCTTCTTTGTATAGTTACGAGCAGGGTTGGGAAGCTGCCAATAATCTAGTTCTATGTTGCATCAGAATTTTTTGTTGTTCTTTTGACGTAGAAAAAGATTTATTTCTAAAAGTTAAATTCTCCATCTCTGAGAGAGTCTCTTTAACGTGTACTTAGACATTAACGAATCATTGATCCTAAACATGATCATTAACGAAACCTAATTCCTTCACAAAACCATTTCTCGTAAGTGTCAATGTCAAGGTGTACTTAGACAATTAACGAATCCTAAATCCTGAATATAATTACTAACGAAACATAGATTCTTAACACTAGCTTCTCATAAGCGTCAATGTCAAAGAATATTTATCCATTAACCAATCCTAAATCCTAAACATAATAATTAACGAAACGTAAGTCCTTAACATTTACGAGCCGTTATAATCCGAAACATAATTACTAACGAATCCTAAATCCTGAACATAACCATTTCTCGAAAGCGTCAACGTCAAAGTGTACTTTGACATTAACGAATCCTTAAACCTAAACATAATCATTACCGAAACCTTAATTCTCAACATTACAATTTCTCGCAAACGTCAATGTCAAAGTGCACTTCGACACTACCAATAATAACGACATTTAACCACTCTGTAGCAGACGACTCTTGAAAACATTGTGGGAAAATGAGAAATTGCTCTTGATGAGCAATTTTTCCTTTTCCCACACTATTTTCTATTCTATCAGAAGATTAGTTTCCAATTTCATCACCTTTTGAAATGTGTCAGCAAATCCTTAACCCTAAACATAATCATTACCGAATCCTTAATTATCAACCATTTCACGTCAACGTATATTTATATATTAGCGAAAACGGAATCATATGTACAATCTTTGCTTGTAAGCGTCATCGTCGCAGTGAACTTTAACGCAAAAATCCCATTAATAAGTATTAGACATAAATTGTTACGATATTGCAATCGCAAATCGAATTGTTTGATTCACAAATGTATCTGTAACGTTTGAGATTTTAGGATTACCTCAAAAAATAATTCTTAAAAGTAACAACTATTTTTGAGAGTGGGCCAGTACGCAAATCGTATCTTTACGTCATGGTTAACGTATACGAATGTCGTATTTCTTTGTTTACGGATGCCGTTAAAAACGTCATTACGACGCGGTCTTTCTATGAGAGTTACATGAATCATTTACGTTTAGGACCAATACTACTTTCAGGATTTTTGGATATATACCGACCCGTTTTACATTTCCAATAACGAGGGAAACACATTTACAACCCTTTGTGAGACTGGTGGCTTCTGTGCTTATAAAATTGTCATGTGTATCACGATTTGATATCAAAAACATCTCAAACAATTGTATTCGAAAAAGAAATGAAGTTGGTTGAAGAGAATCGTGTCAAAATGTTTGATGTTTATTTCAGGTATCAAATGTGCCTGGGAACTGCCTCAGAGCAGCACCATCAATTCATAGGAGAGACACATCCCCCTGCACCCACATGATGGGTCCGAGCAAAATTGATACAGGGCTGGGAATCACGTGATCAAAAATGATAGAGACCGTGGAAAAAAGTGGCGACTTTCGTTGCTCCGACTTCTTCAAACCGGTGAGTATCCTTTCATATAGCGATTTCGTGCACGAAATGTAGCGCAAAGTACCCGCCTAACGATCCGATTTTCTCCGCTGCTTGGTGTAATGGTGCTAGATAAGCGGTGTCTTCAAACACTCGGCCACAGTGTTCGAACCTCACCGATCGCAGTTGGATAGGTTCCACGAACAGTGGAATATTTTATATCTTAAACCCCTTAATTCGTTTTATATCGCTCGATTTGACCAAACATGGTTGCAGAATGCATATACAATCGAAGACAATCACTTTCACAATGTCTTACGCGAACCATACGCATTTCTGATGAACGTGTTGCACCAAATACGAAATGGATAGGGACCAAGTACAAGAAAAACTTGCTTAGGGCACAGGAACAATTTGCAATCGGGAAGTACGCAATGAGTTTTGATCCAAATAAATCGAATGCGCCATCAGAAATTCGTAAGGTTCGCGGAAAACATTGTGAAAGTGATTGTCATCGATCGTATATATGCATTCTGCAACAATTTCGGCACTGTATCGAATCATGTGATTGTTGAGGACAAAATTAACACGTGGCACTGTCTCGAACCATGTGATTGTTGCGGACAAAATCAACTTGTGGCACTGTCTCGAACCATGTGATTTGTGAGGCCATAATGAACATGGTTCGAGACAGGGCCACATGCTCAATATGCCACCACCAATCACATGGTTCAAGACATGTACATGCGGCACTGTCTCAAAGCCATGTGTGTTTGGCCAGAATAAAATAAACATACGGCACTGTTTTGAAACCACGTGATAGGCTCGAACAAAATAAACATACGGCACTGTTCTAAAACCACGTGATTGGCCCGAACAAAATAAACATACGGCACTGTTCTAAAACCACGTGATTGGCCAGAACAAAATAAACATAGGGCAATGTCTTGAGACCACATGATCGGCCCGAACAAAATAAACATACGGCACTGTTTTGAAACCATGTGATGAGCCAGAACAAAATAAACATACGGCAATGTCTTGAGACCACATGATCGGCCCGAACAAAATAAACATGCGGCATTGTTTTGAAACCATGTGATTAGCCAGAACGAAACAAACATACCGCAATGTCGTGAGACCATAACCTTTCACACACAATCACAAGCGTTGGGTCCTAACTAATGGGTAAACAAAGCCAACACCTACCTCTTCAAATAATTGCAGGTCATATGTGTTGTCATCATCTCCTGGATAGAACACGCTAGGGGACACTCCACGTTTAGCGATCCAGTCCAGACCCGCATTACGCTGGTCTACGCCTCTCGTTAACCCGCGTTCCGGGGTATGTACGGCAAGATGTGTGTACGGAACTGTACACTTGGCCAGCAGCTCCTCGACGACCTTGCTGGGGCTCGCCCGGTCCTCGACCACGATCCAGTGTAACCTCGGTACGAGTCTCAGTGTGTGCGACAGGCGAGTCAGATCAGCCTTCTGCTCCATTCTCGCCACAGTCGGTGTGACGAAGTAAATCAGTGGAATTTTGGTGCTGCTATTGTTGTTGTTGTTGATGCTGTTGCTGTTGTTGTTGTTGTTGTTGTTGATCTTGTTCTTGTTGGAGAGTAGTGCTGTAGATTGGGTTCTGAGGACGGAGAGAGCATGTGCAGTGTATGAACCTGTTAAAAAACAATATTTTCTTTGGTTTAACAGAGTTTTCATCAATTGTACAGTGATACGTTACGAAATTGTTGAAGCGAAGTGCTGTTGAGGGGGTTTTAAGGCAAGAGAGAGGGAAAAGGCATGCGAAGAATTAATGGATAAGCCTGTAACAATGTTATCTTTGGTTAAACAGAGCTTTCAACAATTGTACAGCGGTGTGAGGCATTTCACAGCAAAATGGGCTTATACCGCTTTAAGAAGGAGGGAAGAGGCAGTCCACCACCAAGATGTGTCCCACAATTTTCCGTCTACACAAACAATTCTACCCGTCATCTTCCCTTGCATTACTTCGTAACAGACCGATGGCACACCAATACTTAATGTATCAAAACCATTCGGAATACCATGCTTCTAACATCAATCGGGATTTCTATTCATAAGAGGCCTATAATGCTTTACCCATTATACGGTTCGAAGTAATTCAGTATCAATATGCCTAAACATGTGTTTCTCGCTAAACACAGATATGTTGCTGTTACAAACTGGGGAAATAGACAGCTCAAAATCAAAATCACATCCGATCAGTTAGAATACTATCGTTCACAGATCGGCTGGTTTATCTAAATGTATGTACATACGCCCTTAACCCTTTACCAAACAATAACGACATTTTACAACTTTGTTGCAGACGACTCTGGAAAACGTTGTTGGAAAAGGAAAAAAATGCTTGTTGCTCTTTTTCTTCCCTTTCAGAAGATTATTTTCCATTTTTATCACATGTTGAAATGTCGTCTTGAAACTATTTCAATTTGGGACAGTCTAAAATTTGGCGTTTGGTAAAGGGTTAACTCGGATGATAGAAGCTGTAAATGTAGAATAAAATAGCTACGTCTGGATAATTTGGACTAATACGACCTCTATAACAATGCGTTAACTATCAATTTGGAAAGTAAAAGTTCTCTACAAACGTTACAGCATTTCCTACTCAGTGAATATAAGAGGTGATTTCATTATGTTGTCAATGTCGCTATTGAAACGAACCGGGCAAAGTGGCCTCGCTCAATCAAATTTGCCATCTCATTCCATTAGTGAAAAACACTGACTTTCACTGATCGTTATTATATGCACGCATATCTTTTATATCTATTTGATTTGCTTAATCGTTCTACAAACATTACAGTATCAAGAAATCTGATTTGATCGTCATATGCATGTTTCTAGAAACTCATTCGTAACTCATCTTGATGTTTAAGGTCAAAAGCGACTTTAACATGATATATATTATTCACCGAGCCAGTTTTCAGAATTCGTCTGATTTTGAATTTATATGTATAAAATGAATATCAACAATTTTGTTATTTATTTCATATTAATTACCTCCCTTTAATTTTCATTGGTAATATTGAAACTAAAATAACATGAATGAAGTTGGCAAATAAAAATTCCAATCCAGGAAAGATTCTAATAATATGAACCTTGACTTAAAAACGGCATTTGTTCTGGTAAATCTTTAAATGTGTTATTCTGACGTTTCTCTATTACACAGGTCTTTCCTTAAAGGAACATAAAAGGAGATTAATGCTATATCAATCTATATTATTTGGTTAACTTTTGGGTCAGATTCAAATAAATAGTAATCACCAAAACAAAAAACAAAAACAAAACCCATCAGCACAACTTTTACGTGAAAGCCAACAAGAAATAACCCAGATTAACAATTCAGATTATGTGATTCTTCACCCCTGACCTTGACAGATTATACACAAATGTTTGAACTGACCATAGGAATTCATATTTCAAACTTCTCGTAACTGAGCATTCATTAAGAGGATGGATAGTTTTATCACAGGTTAACCGACCACACAAAAAAATCACATAGTAATGGGCTTTCATCTGGAATAGTTACCCATAATTTAGCAATAAATGCTATTTTATGAGGAACTTTACCTGTACAATAAAGTGAACATAGTTGACAGGGTTTTATCTCCGAATGCAATCGGGTAAACCTTGAAAAATCTGCCGCCTGAATGCGAACTAGCCATTCGTCTTTTTGTATCTGGTCAACAGCATTGTTTACATAGCGCCTCCATAGAGATTTATTAGGGAAGAAACATTGTTAATGCATGTGTGTGTTGAGTAGAAAATTCAAGTTATACTTAATCATTATGTCACATATATCAGGTATATAACCGCAGTTAAGTTTAGTTGGGTTATAAATATGCTGTGAGTATTTTCTAAGAAAAATAAGTTTGCATACCGATGAACTATCAAGACTAAGTATTTTGAATAAAAACATGAGCTTTTTCTTATAAATCGTAGCTGTGATCCGACCTAAACCTAGCATTGATTCACACATGTCGGACCTGACTCGGATGTGAAATCCTTGTATAACTTTTGCAATCCAATGTTGGAGTTTATTTAGATGAGCAATATCGCAGCTTTTCATGTTATTCCACAATTCGCATCCGTACAACAATATTGGGATGATTACCGTCATATATATCTTGATTGATGTTAACGGATTAAGGGCATTAGATCTCATACCAATATCCGCCATTGCATAGAAAGCATTTTTAGCTTTTTGACATCGTTCTGAAATGCGGGTATTTAGTTTTAATGAGCTGTCCTGCCTAACACCGAGATGGATCGCGCTGTCATGCTCTTCGATATATGAGTTTCCCAACAGGAATTTAACTGGGATGGATTTCTTGCATTTATTAAAGACTACTACCGATGACTTTTTACAATTGATTTCGAATTTCCATTTATACGCGTACTTATAAACGACGTCCAACAGGTTTTGTAGATGTGTCGGCGTAAGGGATATGATAGCTAAGTCGTCGGCAAAAGCTGGGTTTCCACATTTCGCATTGATGACAGAGTAATAATAATAATAATAATAATAATAATAATAATAATAATAATAATAATAATAATAATAATAATAATAATAATCATAATAATAATAATAATAATAATAATAATAATAATAATAATAATAATAATAATAATAATAATAATAATAATAATAATAATAATAATAATAATAATAATAATAGTAATAGTAATAATCATAGTAATAATCATAGTAATAATCATAGAAATAATCATAGTAATAATCATAGAAATAATCATAATCATAGATATCATAATAATAATAATAATAATAATAATAATAATAATAATAATAATAATAATAATAATAATAATAATAATAATAATAATAATAATAATAATAATAATAATAATGATTATTATAATAAAAATCATCATAATTAAAAAAAAAACACTTACCTTCTTCCAGGTTAAACTGTTGACTCACCAGGAACACAGAAATTAGTAGTAGAACGAAAATCACCAAAGTTCTGCCTTTTACACGCCTGTAACCCCACATAGTGGTTGTATGAGTTGTCGGTAAGCCCTGTTACACAACAGCTCAAGTATTTTAATCAGTCAATCGGCCTTGTAATACAACAGTTTTGTAATAGAACAACGTTGTTGTACAACACTTGCTCGTAGCCTCGTTGTTAACAAATGTTCAGTCACTCACATCCACTGTCTCCCTTCTACCAGTCACACATCGTCGTGTTCAACAGACAAAGTGCATGTGAGCGACCGTATAACGATACCCTGACTGACAAACTCACACGATTGCAAGCCAGGTAGACGTTGCTGAGCGCTCGTCAGCGTTTAATCTCTTGAACGTAATTCTGCTTGCGGTCTATTACGTACATCAACGCACATCAATGTGATCAAAACAACAGAATACTATAGTTGTGTGTAAGTCACGCAGTCATTATTGTATCATCCATATCACAAGCAAATCAAATGTCAATCGTCGATGCTTCATATTTGCTCCATTTCCAATAGCTGTTGAAAATAAAGACGTCCTTATAAAACTATAACCATAACTATAAAAATATCAATACTTCAATTAGGACGGCATGTATAGTGTACGCATTAAGATGTGAAGCATGTGGTTGACTTATTTAAATTCACAGATGGGCAACCATGCTGAACATATTATATACATGTATATATGAACACAGGCATGTATGTATACGACTTTCATTGACCTAGTCTAGTCCAGATAACTGGTCTCGAAGGCTATTGCTATTTTGACTGACGCCTTCGTAGCGAAGCACGATAAATGTCCAAATGATGAAAGAAGCTTCGTTCACGGATCATTATTGAGACTATCATTGACCAATCTTCCGTAAACTTCATAGTTATTAAACATCCATTTTTCCAATACAGACGTTTTAATCCTCTCGTTCGTTTCGGGATTCGACCTTGTACAGGATTTCATGAATAGATATTTCGTACTTTCAAAATTGCATGTGATTAACCCAGTTAAATTCACAAATGAGCAGCCATGCCGAACCTATTATATACAGGTATTTATGTATGAACATAGGCGTGTGTAAAGGACTTTCATTGACAAATCGTCCGTTAACATCACAGTCTTTAACCCTTTTAGTGCTGGAACAGACTTCATGCTTATGCAAACAGGTTAGATCCAGGCCAGCCGCCAAGTAAATTGGTGGCTGGCCTGTGGTATAACCTGTTTGCTACTCTGGGTATCTTATCTCTTCAAAATTAAGAAGATATTTGAAGTTTAGGAATCCAGCAATCGGAACTACTCGGGTATTTCCGTGAGCTGTGAAATACACCTCGGATATAAGTGTAGGGTTACAATTTTTCGGGTAAATTGGCATCCGGCAATTAACACATTGTCTTAGCGTGCAAGTTAAGTAGTTCAATGTGTATGGAAGGGTTGGACATCCTTTTAAATAATCTTTTTATCAGTAACTCATACCAAATAGCAAAATTGTGGTTGTGACATGTAAAGTTGTTTCCTCAATCAAATTTAACGACTTTTTAGATTTGACATTTAAGATCTATTTTTAAACACGAAAGTGAAGTGACGCCCATTCCGCTGGGAACCAATATGGCGTCATCCCTATTATTTCAGAGGTGTTTTCATTTGATAAACCCGATGTGTTCAGATTGAAGTGTAGGGTTACATTATATATTGTGTTTTTTATAACACACTATTATAACCCGGTATATTGTATCCGGTATCACCCGTTATTGATCTGTGTTGTGTTTTGAGATTGTTCTCTGAGCAATTTCAAAACATAATACAGATCAACTCCTATTTTATAAATTGTTAGAATTTGCAATGATAACTTTGGTATATAATCATATTTGTATGTTTGATGTTTTTTCCCTGTTTCCTCGGTTCTAGAATATATGGGCTACTGTACCGAAGGTCCCGGGTTCGAATCCCCGTTAGGCGAGGTGAGAATTGCCGGGACTAGCCCTCAAACCGGCGCGATTACTGGTGTATTCTCCAGGAAGCAGTCATCGAGAGTGACTCGATGGGCTATAAAGCCTCCTTCACAATCGATGTAAAACAAATTGGAAAACAAACAAACAAATATGTTATTGATCTGTGTTGTGTTTTGAGATTGTTCCCTGAGCAATTTCAAAACATAATACAGATCAACTCCTATTTTATAAATGGTTAAAATTTGCAACGATTACTTTGGTATATAATCATATTTGTATGTTTGATGTTTTTTCCCTGTTGTATCGGTTCTAAAATATATGTATTTCTCTCTCTCTCTCTCTCTCTCTCTCTCTCTCTCTCTCTCTCTCTCTCTCTCTCTCTCTCTCTCTCTCTCTCTCTCTCTCTCTCTCTCTCTCTCTCTCCTCTCCTCTCCTCTCCTCTCTCTCTCTCTCTCTCTCTCTCTCTCTCTCTCTCTCTCTCTCTCTCTCTCTCTCTCTCTCTCTCTCTCTCTCTCTCTCTCTCTCTCTCTCTCTCCTCTCTCTCTCTCTTTCTCTCTCTCTTTCTCTCACTCTCTCTCTGTCTGTCTGTCTCTGTCTCTGTCTCTCTCCGTCTCTGTCTCTGTCTCTGTCACTCTCTCTCTCTCTCTCTCTCTCTCTCTCTCTCTCTCTCTCTCTCTCTCTCTCCCTCCCTCCCTCCCTCCCTCCCTCCCTCCCTCCCTCCCTCTCTCTCTCCCTCTCTCTCTCTCTCTCTCTCTCTCTCTCTCTCTCTCTCTCTCTCTCTCTCTCTCTCTCTCTCTCTCTCTCTCTCTCTCTCTCTCCCTCTCTCTCTCTCTCTCTCTCTCTCTCTCTCTCTCTTCTCTCACACACTTCCTTTCTTTTTTTCTCGTTCCTCCTGGATCACGTCACGACACTCACATATATATTGATTACCCTTATTGTATACATGTTTATACTTGGGTTTAAATAAAGTTATGTTCTGTTCTGTTCTGTTCTGTACAATTATTCGGGTAAATCGGCCTCCGGCGTATAACACATTTTCTAAGCGTGCATGTTAAGTAGTTTAATGTGTATTGAAGTGTTGGACATCCTTTTTAATCATTTTTTTTTATCATTAACTCATACCAAATGGCGGAATTATTGTTGTGACATATATAGTTGTTTCCTCAATCAAGTTAAACGACTTTTTAGATTTCACATTTTGAAAACGAAAATGAAGTGACGTCATATTGCTGGAAACAATATGGCGTCATCCGTATTATTTCAGAGGTGTTTTCATTGGATAAACCCGATGTGTTCAGATTGGGAATCCAGACGACACAAAACCTATTTTGTAAAAAAAAAAGGGTTTAAAATCAATTACCCCAAAACAGACGATTTTACCCCGTCATTCGTTTTGGGATTTGAACATTGTACAGGTTGATTGCATAAATGAGATGTCGAACATTTTTCTTGGTTATGATACTGGGCAAAAACCATTGTGGCAAAATGGGAAATGTCAATCATGAGCAATTTCTATGTTGGTTATGTATATCTATGAAGATCGAAAGAGTATCCAGATAAAGATTAATATTATGCATTTTGCGGCAATTGAATACAGTCCAAATAAAAAAGGGTGATACCAGTACACATTCAAGCAACACGTGTTCCAATCTTAACTAGTTCATTTGAGATCGAGTTTGAATCAAATTTTTATGTTTTTTTGTTTTGTTTTTGTATTGGTTTTTGCGTTGGATCAACACTGTTTCCGTTGTATTACGAGTCTCGAGAACGGCCCCCGGCTAATCATTGATGGGGATAGACCCAATCTGAAAGCATCGACATCGGGTTTATCCAAACCGGCTCGACCAGCCCTAAATGGTTACATTTGGGTATGGAATGCAGCCGCAATAGGGGAAAATCATTTTTTATATCTCTATTTCATTTTTCAATTTTAAAATGGTTTTACGAAATAGGGAGGAAATGTGGAAGCATTACATCATTCCACCATCTGTTACGGACTAATGGAGGAAGGGCAGGCAATATTATTTATAAAGATGGTAAATGTGGGACACAGCTGCACTTTAGTGATCGTTTTTCTCTTTCTTTATTCCTAATGGGTTAATTAGCTCATTGTTGTAATGTATGCCTATTAATAAGGTTCCACCCTCACTGCATCTCTCTACGTATTTGTATACCTGTATTCTCTTGTACTCTTAGCCTGGAGGCCTGACCCGTTCGTATACCGCGAACTAGGGCCAGGTGTCAGAGAAAGTTTACCGAACACACTAGGGGTCGGCCTGGTCTAATTTCCACCCATCTCCACCATGTTAAATAGCAACCGTTTGAGCAGTCACAGAGACAAACTGCTCCCATACCGTACTTTCTCGTGACCATGTCACCTTTAAACTATCTTAACACAATCCATTTGGGGGGTTAAATGTGCATCATGACCGATCCGTTTTTTTGCTATCGGCTGATTTCCAGAGAGGGGGCGTGTCAATTCAAATAGTAGAGGTCACGACCAGACTGACAACAGACATCTTTGGTTCTCACCGCATGGAGAAGTAGTCCTGTAAAATACAAACAAAACACAATTAAACATGCAGGAGAAGACAAAGCAATCACACAGTACCAATATATATACTCTAAATGTAACAATTTCCTATGAAAACACCTTGGAAGTGGGACTTTCAATATTTCAAAGATCTACTTTCTAGTCTACAACGACCTGGAAGTGATTCGACACCGGGCCAACACCAATAGTGTTCGGTTATAGCCTGGTGCAATCTGAACACATCGGGTTTATCAAATGAAAACACCTCTGAAATAATAGGGATGACGCCATATTGGTTCCCAGCGGAATGACGTCACTTCACTTTCGTGTTTAAAAAAAGATCTTAAATGTGAAATCTAAAAAGTCTTTAACTTTGATTGAGGAAACAACTTTACATGTCAGAACAACAATTTTGCCATTTGGTATGAGTTACTGATAAAAAGATTACTTAAAAGGATGTACAACCCTTCCATACACATTGAACTACTTAACTTGCACACTTAGAAAAGGTGTTAATTGGCGGATGCGGATTTGCCCGAAAAATTGTAACCCTACACTTATATCCGAGGTGTATTTCACAGCCGATTGACAAAATATGAAACAAAGATGTGTTGATATGATTATCTTTAATGAAAAGGGTAAAAAAAAACATTCAATTGTGATATATAACCAATTTGTGTGTATTCAAATACATATTTAGTGCCTGTGTGCATTTTGCGTTATCCGCCGGAAATAAGGCGATTTACCCCAGGATTTCTGGTGTATTCATGTACTGCTTACGAGGTATATCTACCGACTTGTTACGGGGATTGTAGCCTGGGGTCCTGGCCCGTTCGTATACCGCGAACTAGGGCCAGGTGTCAGAGAAAGTTTACCGAACACAATAGTGTTCGGTTATGCCGAGATATTCCGAATGAAACAACATCGACTGCGCATGCGCGTCGATTAAGAGTCTGCAAGCTTATTCGGTAGCACTAGACAGTACTGGCTCAAAATCCTCTCGGCCGACCAACACACGCACACAAGATGTCCTGCTTTACCACTCAAGCCAAAACCTGCAATACAATGAGCAATTTTTTCAGATGCATATATGAGACAGCAGTAAAAGAGCACCAAAAGACTAGTCTAAACAGCCACATTTTGAATATTTCATCCCAATTTCATATTTTAAAGTGGACGCGAAAACCCATGAAAAACCTTGTCGGAAGCCATTTCAGCATGTCTCAATTCAAGACTTTTTCCGTCAGCTAAACGGACCAATACGTGCACTGCCAGCAAGGTTTATCCATGATTACCTTAAAAATGCACCAAAAGTGGCCTTCCATCCAGCTTCTTTTCTCACGACGAATCAACATTTGTTGTGCCGGTCAAAAGTGAAACTAGAATTAACTTGAACAGAGCTAGCACCTAGTTTCGCATCAACAACCCCTATCTCTGCTTTGGCTATATTGAGCTTTTGTTTTTCTTCACAAACTTAACAGGTCAAGTTCAGATGCAGGATTTTGAGACATTTGAGACCGTCAAATAGGTTTAGAAGACTAAAAAATATATTCTAGCCTGTCAATGCTGTATATTATCAATTTAGGCCCTTACCAATTCGAACTAGGGCTGGTGTAACTATAGTGTGCTACCTTTCATGGGAAACTGTACCTATTTAGACACCCTACTTAGCGTTGGATCCTTTTGAGATGAAATATTGACTCCGGTTTTTATTGTATTTTAAAGCGTTGTGTTTTGTAATGGAACACAAATGCAGTACACCGCGCAAATCACCCAAACAGGGTTGTGTTTGTGACACAAGTATTGAAAAGTCAAGCTCTTTGCGTCGTGTTTTACCATATAACAAATCCGGAGTAGATCAAAGTAAACTTTATGGTGGAATGTCTGTAATAGATGTTGTCGTGTGCTTAAATTTGTTATAGAAAAGTACTTAATATTGACAAGATAGTTACAGAATTAAGGAAGGCGTGTCAATCTTCCAAAGTTAGAGTTAAACGTGGTTTTAAAAGACGAGATATGACGAGACAAGAATATATCTGGAAAATCGTTTAATAAGCAATATATGTTAGAATAGTATTAATTCTGATATCAAATTCTTGAGATCTAAATGTGTCCAAATCAGTTTATTCTTAGTTCATGCGTTTCCCCCCTTTTTGATGACTTCGTCAACTACAGGTTCTTATGTTAAATCAGACTTTCAAACAACACTAAATAAGCCTATTGCGATAATGTTTAATACTAATTATAATTGATTTTGTAGGCTTCATATGATTTTGTCAAAACGAAAAATAAAGGTGCTTAATTTGTCGAGAAGCTTGGCTTTTGATTATAATTTGGAAAAGAAAAATCACGTTCTTTTTTCCTTGTTTGTTATCTAACTTATAACTGCATAAAGGGAATAAATACAGATGCCGTTGATATACTAAAACTCTTGTCGGTGGGATTCTTATCTTTATTGCCTGTTAATTAAATTCGTGATTGTTTAAACAGAGATACGTGAAACCCTTTACCCCTTCCTTTTATGTGTCGTTGGATTTGATTAAAAAGAACATGTTATGGGAAAGATAGAAGAAAATCCCAATTTTTTCACATTTTTATGTGGTCTTTCTTTCTTCAAAATCTCCTATTAACACTTCACAAGCCTCAAATTTATGCATCGAAGGATTTAAGATGATATGTAATATTGATTGGTGGAGATATTTGTTTTCAATTTGTTTCCATTCAATATGTTTTGTGTGTGATTTAAAACTCATTTGAATATATAAACAATAGTTTTGGTAGAATTCATTCAGAGATAACTACTAAAGTAAAAAGTTTGATTCTTTTACAAAAGATATCAATTTAATCTGATATTTTGAATCCCAATATTTAAATCAAACAACAAATTAATAGAAAAATAAAATGAAATGAACAAAATCCATTTAAGTGCAATTAATTTATAAAAAATGGAGTATTGTATGAAAATTGTAAAAGGTAAAGGCTACCCAGGCTGAATAAGGGTTGAAAAAGGGTAAAAATGATAAGGGTAAAAAGGGGTAAATGGACAATTCAAACGCCATCTTTTCATAATAAGGCGAGTGGCAATCCGTTAGCCAATCACAAGAGACAATTCATTCTCTGACACCTGGCCCTAATGCGGGTTAGCACATGAACGATGGTCTACGGTCGGCAACTTACGCAAAAATAGGGAAGACAAAGGAGGTACTCCGGATGAAATGGAATAAGCCAATGGGAATCGAAGAATCCGCGCATGCGTAGAAACGTTAAACTTTTTCATTATCTGCCATCTTGGATTTTAAGCTCTGGCCCGCTTCGATTCAAAATATGCTGATAATCCATCCTCTGTTTGGTTTTTGGGGACACAATGTCGCTAAGTATTGTCATTTTTCATACTCTTCGTCTTGTGTAGTCGAGTTCGCTGTTTTTGCATTGCCGAGGCCGTGTTCATGGTAGGGCAAATGATATCAATTGCGAATCTTTCACTGAAAGTTTCAGGATTTTCATTTAAACTCGGGGACAAATTCGGCTCTCAAATTGAACTCATTGATAACCATTGTATTTTGTTTTCCCTTATAATTTTGTTTCAACAACAGTAATATAAGACCTTTGCTCACTTCGGATGATATTGTTTAATTTAAAGTAAACATAAAACGGATAGGTACGGTATTCGGATAAGCTCTACAACATAACCTTGTTTTGTCTGTTTTGTTTTTCCATAAATTTCCAGGACTCAGTCTTGAGTGTAATAGCTTATGACGTTCCATGGATGACCTACCAGTACAAGGCAAGGAAATGTGTCTTGCCCATGGACAACCCACAGTGAAATAGATCATGATACATGTGTAATAGATGGCTGCCTTTGTGGATCAAACCTGGTATAGCTTAGATTGTCAGCGCTATGTAAGACCGTCTGTAGTTCTCGATGCTAACCATTAAACCACCGAGGATCCTTTTGACTTTTAGTAGTTTTCAGGGCTTTAATATTTTACTAAAATGCACACTAGTTTCACAATAATCAGTGTAGGGCACATACTAGTCCAGATAACTAGTCTCAAAGGCTATTGCTATTTTGACTGACTTTCGAAGCACGATAAATATCCAAATGATGAAAAAAGTTTTGTTCAAGGATCATTATTGAGACTAGGACACATACATTTAACCACATCAAGATTTACAATGGCAGGTACCAATTGAGCAGAATTGGCAGGTAGTAAGATCACCATCACCCACATTTTCATCCTCAAATTTATCCTAAGTTTAAAGCTTTATATCAATGGTGAAATATGATATTACAACTCTTTGCTTCCTTGCTGATAATTTGCGTCATGGCGGATAGGTTGTTAGTCGGAAATTACTCTAATTTGCATAAAACATGCCACACCCTGTTTCGACTGTTTGCCTCCAGAAATATTTTATATATAGCATTATTCTATCGAGAGATTGAAAATATATACAGAACTAACTCCCAGAGTTCAATTTCATCTGTAGCTTTATTTATTGATGGGTGTTCAGACATTGCAAAAATGCAGTGCAGGGGTTTTATTAAGATTGTTGTTGGAAGGGTGACTTTCAAAAGAAAGCAGGGGTTTTGGGTACCTCATCAGTAGATTTATGGAGAACTGAGTTAAGTCGCAGTGAAAATCCCGGCCCCCAGCTGTTAATGAAATCTCTGGCAGTTGAAGAGAAAAAAAATACTTTCAAGAAAAAATCACTAACTGTAGGGCTTTTTCGCATTTCATAACGGCCTATAAAAAGCACCTTCCCAATTGAAAATTTCTTTAAAATCTTGCTGTTTTCCCCAAAATTCAATGTCACACCAGCTATTTGCTTTCCCAATTTAGCCATTTCATCGATATAATTTCCCCAAATAAACAGGCTAGGCCTCTTCCAAATTCATGGAAAAGAGGCCCTGAACTGAAATCACCTCCCTGTTCCTGTCCTGAAGGTCTCCCTCCAAGGGAAAGACTTGATGAAAAAGTAATCAATTGACTCAAACTGTTCAATAACAACTGCTGTAACTACGTCAACTAAGATGGTATAAAAAGATGAGAAGAGACACAGCAAAACTCTAGTCCTAGTGCAAAAAGACTTCAATAATTAATAATACATCAACTGTCCATAATGGCACAAAGCTGTGATTAGCTCCCACGCAGTATTACATTATATACATGTACATGAGTGTTTTTCTGTTGACCAATCAAATTTCTGTTGTTATTCTATTTAACTAATTTTACTAACCTCACAAATTCAGGCCAAATCTAGAAGTGAGTTTCAGACAGAGCTAATTGTAAAAATACCACGGTAAAATTATGTATTGTTGTCTCAGCAAGGACCTTCCTACTTGTGCCAAACATGGAGAAATGAAAGGATTTGAAATTGACCCCACTACTGATGTGACTTGAACCAACGACCTTTGTGTCCCTTTATATGATTGTTGCATCTTGTTTTCTTCTGCATAGTTCTTTGATATATCAGAGAAATATTGCCATGATTGGCACTAAATGTAGAGACTGGAACTTATAACCACATACATACTACCCTATTGCTTTGCTAAATTAGGTGGGGTCCTGTGTAGTTTAAGTGATGGTTTTATTGTTCAGGGGTCCCAGGTTTGAGATTCAGTTCAGAACATTTTAGAGTCTCAGCCATGTGCTGGTTGATCCTAGGAAAACTGTAATTTAACTGAAAAATAGTTGACACTACTTTAAACCATATACCATATTAAACTTATTTACAAAATATCTCACAAACATTACCCTTCGACCTGTTAAACTTAAATAGACTGAATATTTTATAGATATTTGCTATTAACCTTAATTGTTATTTTTATCAAGGTTGTCAAAACTATCACATTTATGATGAAAAGTATATCTTAATCAAGATGTTATTATGATGGAAAGAAAGAAAAACACAAAAACTGGGGGTGGAGTTGGTCCATCTTGTGCTCACTTTAACATCCACTCTTCTAATAAGTTAACAAAGTAGATATTCGTCATTTTGTGCTACTCTCAAAAACCTGAGCTCTACATCAAGTTTAATCTTCAGTTTTTAACAATCTTACAGCTATAGCACTGTAGCAGTTCACTTTTTCACACCCTCACAGTAATGTAGTATTTATAGGTGTGATGGACTCTTACATTGAAAAGATAAGGCTGCTTAGTATGGATCAACCTTGGAATACATGACATAACTTTCTATAGCTTGACACTACCAAAGATGTCAAATATTAATGACAAAATATTCAAGATTGATAAGCTGTTGTCCTGCTTTTATTTTTTGTTTATTATTTAAGCAAAAGTAATGCTTAAAGATTACATCAGTAGAATCCATAGCTTTTATGGTAAATCCATATTGACTGTTTTAGTTATTTTCTATCTGACTTTATTTTTGTTTTGTTAAACATGTTTATGCCATTTATGCAATCTGAGTATGACATACTGTTACATTAGTGCAGCATACATGTAGTCTTTTGAGCAGCCAAGATTTGTAAGGTATATTTTTCCATTTATTAACCATTTCCTTCATCTAGAATACTTCCATAATTGCTTCATATGCCGCTTCATATTATTATAAGCAGCAGCAGACGACATTAATTTTGTAATGTATGATAAAAAAGAATTGCTCAATTATAACCCTATCTTGTCATGATGATCTGGCAATAGTTGGTTACACATATTGTTTTTTCTTTAACAACTATGTGTTACTGCTAGTGCTATTTGAGGAATATTAAAACTTCCTTTATTATGTAAACAGGGCCTTTTCCATGATTTGCAAAGAGCTCTAGGTCTTTTAGTTGTTTTAATTTTTAATTGAGTCATGGTTAAATTTCAGATTTCAAATAACAAAAATGTAAAAATCATGCCAAGCTTAAAATTTGATATCAACCCTTTAATAAACTATGAGTATTTTGGAATGCAAAATGACATTCAATCATTTGTTCATGTAAAAGTTTTCCATGAATATTTGTTATTATCTACTTCTAGGCTTCCAAGCATAAAACTGTCAAGCCATGGTGTCCATTTGGTTTTGATAAGAAATGATGTTACAGTGAGATATTTCAAGAAATGGTGAACACAGGGTGAGTTGTTAGTTTCCTTAAGGAATGGAAAATGGGAGATTGAATGCAATTTAAAGTTTTTAAAGATTTCACTCACATTGAATTTGTGCTCCTATTGTTCTCTGTACAATTTAGATTGTCATGAAATATCTTTATTTCAAAGAAGTGGAGAAAGATCTATTATCTTATCATGACTTAAAAAGAAGTCTGGTATGCTCAGTTGATAGCATGTTTTCATTTGACTACAGGGGCCCTGGGTTTGAGAACCAACTCAACCTCAGCCAATATTCTCTCGGATTTTAATGAAGGCAATGCAACATGATTTATTTGACTCAATACAGATAGAATTTGTCCATGTGGGAAAGAGGGGTCCTGCTACTCCTGCATGGCTCAATCAGTGGTTAAGATGGCAAATTTAGAACTCAGGGTACCTGGGTTGGGTCCGAGTCCCAATGACACCTCTGGTTTCTCTGGCATGACCTTTGTCAAGTCACTTCAATGTCATAGCCTAGTACTGGTGGATCCAGGAAAGTCGTTACATAACTGGAAAATTGTTGATATGGCGTTAAATACCATACAAACACTTTGTATGGGAAGACAGAAAGCTGCCAAAGAATATTATGAAGTTTTGATGAGGAAGTACCAGGAACATGGATAATTTCATTTTATGCAGCAATTTGACTGAAATACTGTTCAATCCCAATCCAACTAAAAACCACACATACAGAATTTTTGGCCATATGATACTGTCCAATTTTGATATCCATGGAGATTGCTGCAACATTTGCAAAATAATTTTAAGGCTTGTTTTAATACAAGTTTTCTCTAAACCTGTCACTTCATTCTTTTGGTAGCAGTCAACAGTTTTATGCAGATATCATCCAGGAAACTATGTAAGCTGAAGCAGTAGTGAGGTTTTGTAGAAAAACCAGCAACAATGTTTGTACATGTATATTTATTCATAGCATCATAGAGGTTTGCAGACATAAACACATTGTCTGGGTTTTATTATCATTGAAGGAAAACAACACATTGATTAATTTGTACCAATTGATTTACCATGCTGTTAATACAAATATTTAAGCTGCTTTTGCAATAACTCACAAAATGTGGTTTTAGCTTCTCTTAAAACATGGTTTCTACTTATACCGCATTTTTAAAATGAAGTTACCATTCAAAGTCAGGGCTGGGTTAAACCCTGCAAGTGATTGGTTAAACCTTGGGTTAAATCAGCTTTTCTTTATATCAATAGAAATAACATTTTAATCTTAGATCCAAAATTGCCATTATTTAGCATTATATTCATGCACCATTCCTTCCTCCTTCAAAATCATGTATGAGGGTTCGATTCCCTCCCCAGGCTACATAAATGCTGGTGCAAAAGGGACAGATTGCCTGGTGGTCCCACATGGTTTGAAGAGGAGAAAATATTTGGAAAAGAAAGTGTGAAAAATGAGATGATGTTGAGTGTTTCTTTGAAGCAACTCTGAACTTTATCACATTTAACATGAGATGTTCTTTATTTTTTTGCAAAAGTCAGTCAAATTTATAACAAAACAATATAATGTAGGGAGGAAAAGACTGTGTACTTTGAAGTTAGATTGTGGTTTGTGACAATGGTTTGATTGTTGCAAAATATATAGCAGATGACCTTTAATAAAAAAGAAAATGAATGTACATACTCTTCACTCTATCAAATATCATCCAGGTCTCCATTTTCACATGATCAAGTGCATATTTCTATAATTAAGTGGTATAAAATATATGATATCATTTAAGTGTTACTATATATTTAGCAACTGTAAAGTGTTTATAATTTGTCTTTAAGATTTCTTCTGATGTCTTCAGTGCATCAATAATATTTTCTTGCACAAAATTGAAAGTAGGAAACTTTCAAGTAGATTTGTGTTGCTTGTTACTGTTATGCAGTTACATATTTTCAAGATCAATATATCAATAGATAATTAAGCTTCATAACATAAACATCTTTTTGCCAAATGTAGTTCTATAGCACAGCAAGTTGACACTTATTTATTTTCTATTGCAGAATGCTATGATAATATAGATGGGGTTCAAGTCATCTGCCAGAAAAGTCAAACATATGAAGCATAGGGAAAATGTCTTCAGAACATTCTTGGGAACCAATAAGTCAATGGCACATTTATTATATTCCAGACTATATATGAAAATAGTTTAAGTTATCCAACCTATCTACATATTGTAAAAACTGTGTTAAAAGATCACAAGGTGTTTGGTCACTACATTAGTCTGACCATGGTAACATACTGAAAATGACATGGTTTCACCTCAAAGGGGTTGTTAGTTACTTGAACAAGCATGTGTTTGGTCAATTATTTGTCTATGTGTCTTTGTGTACTCGATTTGTCTTTAAAATGATGCACTAATTAGCAGATAAATATAGCTTGAAAGAATGATAGGCAGAGGTCCAATGTGAGTCTATTATAGGTCCTCCGTCCGTCCGTCCGTCCGTCCGTCCGTCCGTCCGTCCGTCCGTCCGTCCGTCCGTCCGTCCGTCCGTCCGTCCGTCCGTCCGTCCGTCCGTCCGTCCGTCCGTCCGTCCGTCCATCCATCCATCCATCCATCCATCCATCCATCCATCCATCCATCCATCCATCCATCCATCCATCCATCCATCCATCCATCCATTCATCCATCCATCCATCCATCCCTCTGTGGTCCGATATTGACTCGTCAAACCAAAAGAAACGTAATCATCCCTGTGATACCACAAAGTTTCTTTTTCTACAATATTTCTGTAACGTGATAGTCGAACCTTATATTGACAAAACGTACAAACAGACTTTGTTTAGACTTCCGTCTGTTTAAACGGGTCGTATGTATCAATAAACGTATAACCATGAAAATGTGTTCGTTCGTCTGTGAATAAGGGACATTACAGCACACCCCATTTTCCGTTAAAGAATCATCAAAAATAGGTAAGTATCTTTGCAGTTGTGACACGATCTCTATTACATCATAAGGTACTTTTTCCTTAAAGTCCTTCAGTCCTTCTATAATACAATAGTTTTGTCATTGCCTGACAAAAATATACTATAACTGTCAGTACGTACACCTGTCAGTACGGGATTGGGTATAGCCAATTGGTAATATTGACCAAGTTTGGAAACCATTTGTGGGAAAAGAAGCGAAAGTAACCTCTAACAACTAACCCCGAAAAATAATCAAATTTGATCGTATATTCGGCACGTTTTCTGAACGAATTTAAGGCTTCTTTTCCTGAAACCTTTTTACATTATGTGAAAAGAACCCTCACATAATACTTACATATGTGATATTTTACTTCCTCTTCGCCCGTTTGTTCCTACGAATCAATGCCCTTGACCAGCAAGAAAAGAAAATGGAAAAATCGGTATAGGATGCTCGTACGGACACTATTAGTACAGACATAAGACAATGATTCAACATTAGTTTACAAACAATTTTTCGTAAATTTACAGGTGGTGTAATAACGTACATAATGTTCTTTCAAGTAAACATATCTTGAACAACTGAGTAGATTGGAAATGAAATACATATCCCTAAATCATTTAAGGAAAATCCCGTGTTTTCCCAATTGTTCATTTTTTCAACTTTAATCAAAGGGAGACAGACATACGGACATGTTTGAATCTCATTTTTCTATATTCCTTTATACATTGGCTTCAATTTAGGCCTAAACAACGGTTGAAGTGATTTTTTGTTAAGTTATTTTTTATATCATTAATACCTCTGGGACCGCCAACAGGTAATTTCGGGTAAGCATGGTCCGGATCAGGCAGGGGTCGGAAGTTCGCCTTGAAATAAGTTAGAACTTCAATGGAAATATTTCCAACAAAATGTTTTAAAGCCCGTGAAATGGGCAATAGAATTTAGAAAAATATGATAATGGGTTTTGTGTTTGAATAATTTTACGGTTGCTCGAAAATTTGTATAATTTGACTAATTTCCGACTGCACTTATGAGGTGTTGCACTGCGTATTTATATGGAGTACGGACAGACACAAAGACACGACATTAGAAATAAACTAATACATTGTAAAAGCGGATAAGTCCCAATCCATGGGTAAAATTCAAGACAACTTTCGGACTTTAAATAGGTAAATTGATTTTTTTGACTTTTTTTTTCGAACCGATTTCTAGAATTCCGGAAATATTTCGGTTGCGGATCATGGGTTGGATGTTCGCCTCGCAATGTGTTTAACTTTTCGATGGGAATGTTTCAAATATATTCATTCTTTAGATCAGGAAATGGACTATTAGAATCTGAAAAGAAATAGTGGTAAATCTTGGATAGTGTCTGATTTTATGACCGTTTAAAATCAGGTGAAAATCGTTTTCTAATGTTATAATAACTTAATAAATGTCACATAACTAAAACTGCCTTTTTAATGTAATTTGCTTTAATTACTGGTTCTTACATTCTTCTTACGGTAACAAAGCAAACCCGGTGAAAAACGTTTATTTCAGAAAGTTTAGAATTGAAAGTTCATTTGAAGGACAAGTTCCTCTAGTTTTGGCAAACAGGCGAAAATAGAAAATGGTCTCTTAAGGCAAAATCTTGACTAAAAAGCTTAGAAACCGTCTCTGTTATGTTCCTGGCCTTACTATGCGAGTTTTAAAACCTAATACAAGTTTCTATGATTTCATTTTTGTTCGAAATTCTCGGTACCTTAATTGAGTTCTTAGAACAGGGTAAAATGGTATATCTAGGTACCCATCTAACTAACAATGTTTATATTTTTCTTTCTTTGTTTTTATCGCAATTTTTTAGGGTGGGGTTATAGGTCATACCTAAAGTAAAAAAAAAAATAACACTTAGATATTCAAAAAGGTATCAACAATTAATAGAAGGCTTTGCATATGTCAGTATATTCTGAATTGGCCCATAATTGCTTAACAGTGTTTTGGATATATTTTACTCATTGTCGTTCATATATCTGTCTGTTTGTACACATGTTTGTAATTAGAAGGCATAGCCGAACTATATTAGCTATGCAGAACCTTGTCCGATTATCCGTAAACCTTCCATACGTGGTCTCCCACATCAAAGTGTGCTTATATTGACCAAAAACATCTACTATCGTGATTATGTGTTTGTTTGTATGAGGCGTTATACAATTTCTCCGTTTTCCCTTACTAATCCACTAAAAACTCTGAAAGCTTGTCGAATTTCATGTTTTTGGACAAGTTCTATGGGAGTATGAGGCTTCTTTTCCCACAAATTTTATACATAATTGCTAAATTAACATTAGTACGATACTTATCAATGCCAGTAAAGACCATCTTAGTATGTCTATTCGTGAAACTCTGGGTCCGTGACCAACTTGCGAGAAAAATCTTGGATTCTGGTACGGATAGATGCACGGACAATTGTCTTGACATTATCTCAAAAGTACCTTTATCCAAAGCATCATGTATCTACAAAGCCTTTTTCATATTAGAAACTAGTTCAGAGTATATTATTGAGTATTTTCGAAATCTCGAAAGCATTTTTTGTTCTTCCAGATTTTTGGCGCCCTGTAGACCCAGCACTTTGTTTTCTAGACTCAGGGAATTGTTGAACCAGGACGGGTCTTGTTGACCCAGTGTATGAAATGGTAGACCTATAACAATGGTACCTAGCTCTTTAATATTTGGGAATCTAGCACTGGTGATTGTCGGCCTGACAACAGGTTCTACTCGGCTTGACCAGCCCTTGTTGGTAATCAAGTTAAGGGGTATTCCTCAATCATTTATGAGTCAGACATCGCAATATAACTGAAATACTGTCGGTCTGATGTAAAGCCCTAATAATAGAGTAGGGGTTTGCAGACCTACAGAAATGTTTGTAAACCTAGCACCGGTTGGTAGGTCTACAATTGTGGTTTGTAAAGTCAGCACTGAAATCTAAATACCAGTAAACAGGGGTCCTGCGTGGCCCAGTGGTGAACTCGGAACACATGGTCCCCGGTTCGAGCCCCTACATAGACCTCTGGTTTCGTGGGAGTTGCCTTTGGCAAGTCATTTCAGAGCCCTTTAGAACTCATTTATCCAGGAAAGCCGTTACAAAACAAAAACATGTTGGTACGGCACTGACGAAGAAATCATACATCGGACCTGTCAGAAACCTACTAAAACTATAACTAGACCCATAAAGAAGTATGCGGACCTATAGTACAGGGGCGACCTAGTACAGAGGCTTGTACTCATTTTGCCAGACTTTGTCCAACTAACACCTGGACAAATAGACCAAACACTGGCGTTTAAGGATATTGCCATAGTAAGAGATCTGTCCTGTTTATTTAGGGACCATGGTCATTTGACCTGTAACAGGGGTTAATAGACATAGTTTTAATACATTTTTTTTGTAGATAAAAGCAAATACTTTCTTTGAATCAAAATGCTTTATTTACTGAACTAAATCATACAAATTAAACAAAATCATTCTAGAAATAAACAATACACTACTCTAATTAATAGAGAGCAGATAAATATCACATGTTTGGTTGTACTGACCAACATACTACAAACTTATAAATAAGGAAAATAGCATGAATTCAAAACCAATTAAACATATGTGAAACATTGATCTGACTCAATAAACAGAGAAATATCTTCAAATGAGTGATGAACTTAATTCAACTCTTATTAGGCGAGGTCAATTTAATAGTGTTTTTTTTTGTCTGGTCCAACATCTGTGCATCAACTTTGAGGGTAGATCATCACAAGCCTTACTCCAAGTTGTTTGGCAATAACCCATGCTGAAAAGAAACATACAATAAGTTTAATAGAAAATCCTAAAAAAATAAATAAAAGAGGAAGAGAGGAAGGGAGAGAATACCGATGAGGGGAAGAGAGAGAGGAAGACGAGATTGATAGACAATATGCAGAGAGAAATGAGGGATAGAGAGAATAAGAAAGCAAAGTAGATTGACAGAACTAGAGACATTGAGAAAAAGAGAGTGAGTGCTAGAGACATTGAGAAAAAGAGAGTGAGTGAGACAGAGGAGAATGATAGTGAAAGACAGTGAATGAGAGTGAGAGAGAAAATGAATGTTCAAGGGGCAAATAGCAAGGGAGAGAAAAACAAAAGGAGAGAAAGAGAGAGAGATTGAGAGATAAAGAGAAGAGAAATGGAAAGAGAGACATACATGAAGACAGTCAACAACAAAAAAGAGAGACAGGACAAAAAGAGAGAGAGAGATAGATAGGGAGAGAGAGAAAGAGAGAGAGAGCAGAGAGAGGGAAAGGGAAAAAGAGAGAAAGAGAGAGAGAGTAAGATAGATAGAGAAAGCAGAGAGAGAGCAAAGAGAGAGTAAGGAAAGAGAAAGAGGGAGAGAGAGACAGAGAGAGTAAGCAAGAGATATGGAGGGAGAACAGAAGAGAGAGAGAGAGAGAGAGAGAGAGAGAGAGAGAGAGAGAAAGAGTGAGAGAGAGAGAAAGGGAGAGAGAGAGAGAGATAGAAATACATGGAAGAGAATGAATATGTGGTTAATATGGAGACAGAGAAAGGGAGAGAGGGAAACAATGAATGAGGGAGAACGAAAGAAAAAGAGAGAAAGAGAGTGAGAAAGAAAGAAAGAGAGAGGGATAGTAAGCCAGAGATATCGAGGGAGAACAGAAGACAGAGAAAGAGAGAGAGAGTGAAAGAGCGAGAGAGAGAAAGGGAGAGAGAGGGATAGAAATACATGGAAGAGAATGAATATGGGGTTAATATGGAGACAGAGAAAGGGAGAGAGGGAAACAATGAATGAGAGAGAACGAAAGAAAAAGAGAGAAAGATAGTGAGAAAGAAAGAGAGAGAGAGAGAGAGAGAGAGAGAGGAATACATGGAAGAGATAGGGATTAATATGAAGAAAGAGAAAGGGAGAGAAACAATGAACGAGAGGGAAAGAAAGAGAGAGAGAGAGCAGAGAGAGGGAAAGGGAGAAAGAGAGAGAGGGCAGGTAAGATAGATAGATAGAGCAGAGAGAGAGCGAGGAGAGCAAGGAAAGAGAGAGAGAGATAGAGAGAGATAGAGAAAGAGAGAGAGAGAGAGAGAGAGAGAGAGAGAGAGAGAGAGAGAGAGAGAGAGAGAGAGAGAGAGAGAGAGAGAGAGAGAGAGAGAGAGAGAGATAAAGAAGAGAGACAGAAAGAGTGATATAGTGATATAGGGAGGAAGCTAGAGATATGGAGGAAGAACAGAAGAGAGAGATAGAGAGGGATATAGAGAGAGATAGGGAGACAGGGAAGAAGAGATAGGGATTAATGAGGGAGATGGATGAGAGAAAATAAGTGATAAATAGAACGATAGGGATACAGGGGGAAGAGATAGACATCGAGAGTGATAAGGAAGGAAACATTAAAAGATAGGGATACAGGGAGGAAGTTAGGGATGGTTATAGGGAGATATCTTGAGAGATAAGAAGTTATAGGGAGAGAGATAGGGAGGGACATAGAGAGAGATAGGGAGGGAAGGAGGGATGGTGGGAGAGAAAACTCAAAATGACATGTTCTGGTTGACTATTTACCTTCTTTCACCACAAATGAACAGAACCATAGAAGATATAAAAACTATAAAATTCCATGATGCAAACAAGAGATATAGACATTTTAAGAAGAGGAGATTTTTTAATGAATTGTGTTTTAAGATTAAGGACAGACATAGAAGTAGTAAAAGAGGAATGGACCAAAATAGAAATTTCTTATATTTTACCAGAATCCGTTAATGGTCACCAGTCACCATAATTGTATTAGCACACAAGGCAGGGAATCTGTTCTGTTTTGGAGATAATAGGCATCATCATAATTACTCCATGGTACTGTTCCTGTAAAATAGCAAATTCATATCATACAATTGAAAGCATGTTACTGTACAGACTAGAGTACTTATAAGCAAAATCTACTCAAACTGACAGGAGCTACTTCTGAAAGGCTATAGAGTCCATTGACATGTACAGATGCCATGTTGAAAAACCCGAGAAAAAAACCTTTGATAAAATATCTTAGCTTACAAGTCAAGTTTGACAAATCTTTGGTTAGTTGGTTTGATTGGGTTTAATGCCATTTTCAAAAGCATTACATTCATATTACAGCAGTTGTTGCACCTATCCATGTGTCATATATTTCCTCAAAAGAAAATAAAAACATTTTACCCAACCCACTGACTGCTTTCCTAAATTGATATAATTTACCAGTTGCTAGAAATGCATAAATCATGTAGCATTAACTTCATTAATTGTCGGGAAGAGTAGCGGCTGAGCCAGGTAACAAACCTAAGGGCACCTGTATTCCAAATCAGGCATGTTACCAACTAACTTATTAAGGACTATCTACCTAGATACCAATGCATTTTTTCAAGAAATAAGATCTGTTTGTTTATCAGCACATTATATATTCTCAAATCTATAACACCCATCTCTGGATTAAACATAAAAACATTTGTACATTCAGTTCCAACTAATAAATATTAGTTTTACTTCAGTAACAAACTGTTGACAAATGCTGTACCAAACAAATAACACTGTTATCAATCATTTGGAAAACAATCCTTTAAAAGTTAAATCAAAAAGTCATATCCTATAATGGTCCAAAGGAGATAAGAAGACAATGTTCTCTGAACTACTGAGCTCATTTCCTCATTCAATGCAGCAATACTTTTTCTTGAGAAAATGATATTAAGTAATTTACTGTATTTTTTTGACATTTTGATAACCAAAAGATATAAATTCTGTTTTGAACCATTTCTCATATGCTTACATTTTTCTATGATAGAGCGGTATTAGAAGATAGCAGACTTAACATGCAAATAAAACTTATCAGAGTCATATTTTAGATTATAAACACACGTAAGTAATAGCTTTGTCATCTAGTTATCGGTGATAATGTGATATGATTTTGCCTACTACAATTTACCTTTCTCTTCAAAGGTTTCCAGCAGAGGCACCAATGCATGCTTGACTTCAATGTCACACACTCTTCATTCATCTTTGTCAGTGCTGGAAAAGGAAACAATTTCTTCATATGTTATCTTCATCTGCTTATAATATAGCACTTCTTTCAATAGAGGCATCATTTACTATTTAATATATATCATTAAAACAAGAGGGTAATGTGCCTCATCTAAGTAAATTTACCAAAACCTCAACTAATGACCCCTGCATTATGATTATGAACAAACATAACCCTGAGGTTACAAGTTAAATGATCTTTGTGGAGGTCCTTTAGATTATATCATACACCAAATTATTTTAATTTCACTAAAGAAGATGTAGGGGTGATGACGATATTGACCAGTTTGTTATACATGTAACTGTTTCTTTTTTATTCTTATTAAAAGCTAATTTCTTTTAAAGAAACATACTCACAGTCCTTAACATACATTCAAAAACAAAAATTGTGAAGGAGATTTTTTAAGTCTTATTACCATAATCCAGTTTGCTATTAAACTCCTTTCTCTTTTGCCACAATGAATAGCTTATTATGCATTTGTTTGAACTTTAAACATCAAGTTCTAAGCAAGCATGCAAAAAGATTAACTAGAGAAATAGCATATTTGTCATCTGTAAACTCTGTTAATCTGGCATTAAAAATTACATGCAGTAGTTTCATCATTCATGATATACTTTAACAAAAATACTGGAACTGATAAAGCAAGGGTTTAGAAAAACAAACATACCTATATAAGACATTAATTGGACTGGGAACATTATTTCAGCCAAGGATCAGGCAAAGGTGCTCATACAATCTTTTCTTTAAAGATGTCTATAGCTTCCTTCTGAACTCCTTTTTGTCTCGGATGTATCTCGCTCCTAGATTACGAACAACAACAAAAAGATAGTTCCAAAACAACATTGGAAGGATTTAGTAACTTTTGGGAGCTAACTGAAAGATTACTCTAGAGCCAATCGAGAAAATACTCTATTAGCCTTCTTAAAATCTATACTGAGGATATCCAAATTTAGAACGCACCTAAATCAAGTATTCGCTCCTATGTTTCATGTTTTATAACATTGGCCTCTAAACGATCACTTGAAGGCTTCCCAATTGATTATTTTTTTTTCATATTAAACGTTACCATGTAGTTTTCCCTTATGATTCAAAGTTACACTAGCTTTTATGGTTTGCCAATTAAGCAATACAACTTCCTTAAACTAACAGGCCCATGTCTTTCATCATGCAGTTGACAGAAAAAAGGCCATCTCAGTAAAGACAGTAGAATAGGGCTCTGTCAGTCCAATATTCTAACAAATCTAGGTTTTGAATGCCTTAAATAACTAAATACTTTAATTTTAATTTCTCCTCATGGAATCCATCAAGTGTGTATATATTCTTTCTAATGTTTTCACAGACTTTTGAATAATCAAATTTTCAAAAGGTAACAATTTCACACCAATCATCTGGTAATCATATCATCTTAAGAGTTTTCCATACTATTATGTTATAACATTCATCGAATGATTATGCAAATCTTGAAACCTATTGCATTGTTATAGAAAACAAGCAGTTTTAAAGAGACACCACAACTGATCAGTGGACAGCAGCGGTTTTTTTTTCTCACTGATCGAATGTGACTGTGTTTGAGTGGTTAATTCTCTTATTTCTTTTCATTGCTGAAAGCAGTGGGATGAAGACTGCTCCTTATATTTTAATTGCCTTTCAAACGAATTTTCTTGATGGTGGGAGTAATCAAACGTTCATGAAATGTTTATGCAAATTTGGGAACTTCATGCATTGTTTTAGGGACATGAAGGTAGATTAATAAACTATACAACTAATCAGTTGACAACAATGTTTTTCACTAATCATATGTGTCTTTGAGTGGTTACCGTAATTTGCTTGGTTTGTGACAATGTTGCAATGGATTGCTTGGTTTTTCCTTAAGACACGGATGCAGGCCAATTCGACCGCCTCAAATGCTTTTCTGGCTGTCTCAAATTTGCCAGATGGTAAAAAATAAATCGATGGTACCTAAAAAGAGGTAAAATTCATATTCAGCCCACTCGCCCCAGGACACGCTTGCCTGCTTAACAATTCTTCTGGCTTTCTTTTCCAATTCTTCGGTAATGGTAAAACATTAAATGACACAGCAATCAGTCCGCTCAGCAAATTTATGATTCTGTGCACATTTGGGTCTTCAACAATAAGAATCTTTCTGTCTGAAAAGTAAATCGTCATGATTAATCAATGTCATTTGCTCCCCGATATAAGTTCCAATGGTGTAGCTTAAAACAATTTTGATTAAGAATTACAATAAATAATGAAAAGAATCTGCGACAAATTGCGAAACCGGTCTCCGCGAAAACCGATCACAAATGAAACGAAATGCTTCCGAGACGGAAAAGAGTTTTTAATCATAAATTAGGACCAAGCTAGGAAAACTTCGTAACACGTTTAAAAAAATCAAAAGGACGGTATTTACGATGTGGCCTGCACACAAAGGAATAATGAATATAAGTTTGTGAAC